>JBBMKA010050182.1:0-19525 GCA_037833695.1 Sechiopsis laciniata
GGTGATATACTCACCAAGGCACTGAACAGAACTCGCATAAACTACCTCTGCAACAAGCTGGGCATGATAGATATATTCGCTCCAGCTTGAGGGGGAGTGTTAGGATTATATGTAAAATATGTAACTTTTACTGCTTTCTTAGGTTAAGGCCCGGTAGGCCCATTAGGGTTGTTTTGTACTCTATAAATAGGCATTGCCTCGACTAATAATATAACGACTATTTTAGAGTCTAACCTCTAGTTTACACATATAATCATCTTCCTTACACTATTTAGAAGATATCATAAAGTTTTGAAGATACAAATCTCTTCGAGTGAATAATTTGCACATATTTATCCTTCGAATGTCAATATGTTTTCAAGTAACTTCTTCAGATTTACTTTTTTTGTGTTACCAGTCATACTTATAATGAAATTATTTCTTATCCAACAAAAAAAACTGAAAATATAATGTTAAAACCAAAAACCGAAAACAATAGGTAGGTAGGGATCGGAAAATTGGTTGATATAATGGTCTTTGTGAGCCCTCTCAAAGAAGTCTGGTTTAGGTTGAAATCTTGTGTGTGGGCAAATGGTTAGAGTATGTTCATACCTTGGTGAGCATTTTAGGGATCTAGAGTTAGAGGATGAAAACATCTCCCTTCTCATGATTCATAAAAGGAATAAATAGTTAATATATACATTTGATCCAATGAAGTATCTCCTCGATTCGAGTAAGCCTTAACCGTTTATCGAACCAAATATACCCCTAGTAATGTTGAGGATTGATTTTGAAATGGTTCATGAAGACTCAACAAACATCCATTTTCCTACCCTTGTTCGAGCATCTTTGAAGGAAGAGCTTTTCTAGATCCAAGAAAATCAAGATTTGGCAGTTGAAGGAAAAGCTTTGAAGGAAAACCGAATATACCCCTAATGTTGAGGATTACTAATGGTGTTTCCTGTCTAAGCCCATCCACTTGGCTTCATTTGATCTATGGTTTTTGGGATTGACTCTTCATGCAGGCAGATTGTTTGTTATCTTTGTCTCCTTTAAATATTATTTTCTCTTATTGTTTAGGCTTGTTTTTAGTTTGTTTAGGCACTTTGTATCTTTTCATTTTATCAATGCAATAGTTTGTATCCTAAAAAGAAAAAAAAGAAAAAAGAAAAAAAAAAAAGGACCCAACTGAATTTGAAGTATTAAAAAGCTTGAACCAACCCTTTGGAACAAATTCAGATTTAAAGAAAAAGTATTATAAAGTATTGTTGTTTTCATTAGATGAGACAATTGTTCAAGTGACTATTATGAAATATATTATATCGACATACGTCCTATAGTTTGAAACTGATATTATGCATGGAGTGAGTTGAGACTCCATCCTTTGCTTATGAAATCTATCTACAACTTTTTTATTTTTGTAGTTTAACTCAATCGAGAGATATATTTATCTACTTGATGAATTTTGAATATTCGAATAAAAGACAACCATTCCAATGAGAGAAATTTATCTACACTTTCATTCTTACACATGCTGCTAAGCTGGAAGGAGTGAGAATTTTTCTAGTCCTTTTTTGTAGTAATATCTCATTGGCTTTGATATATAGGTATATAAAGGGCCAAAGTTTGTTGCATGAGCATAATAAATGAGTTTAGTGGAGAAGAAAGAGTCAACTTTTTCAATGCCACCAATTTTTGAAGTTCTAGTTGTAGAGTGAGTAGCAAGAAAACAACTATCAAAATGTTCTTGATATTTTGCTTTTCTGCAAGCAATTTTTTCTTACTCCACTCTTAAGCTATAAGGATTAAAAATTAGTAAGACGCTACATTAAGCAATATATACATGAAATCATCTGTGATTGTTTGGGCCAGCTTGCACGATTAATGTCACGAGACATGCCGTCTGACCCTATAACATTTGGATGTTGAGGAATCTGGTATGAAATTAATTTTTAAGTAGGTGGTCACAACGGATTAAACTCATTACCTTAAGCACCCAAGATCCTCTTTGACCACTTGAACCACTCCATGATAGTTTTATATTAATCAATACTCATTTCATAATTGCTTTAACATAGCTTCTCAAAGATTGTAAAGTTGTTTTTTTGTTTGTATTTTAAAAAATGAAGAAGATATTTCGTATGCAATGATAACCCTTACCAAAACTAGAGAATAGTGAAACTAGAGACTTATGAAAATAATGTGGCAACTTCATTATTGGGTTCAACTCAATCTCTTAAAGTGTCTCAAGATGGTTACAACAACAATGTAAGTAAGATTAATGGTGCAGAACAACAAACAAAAATACAATATTCTTTCCTGTCTAAGTACATCAAGTATCACCCCCCACCAAAATTTGTGAAGCCAAAGCGAAGGTGAAGCAATTTGTGGGAATAGATGCTTCTTTTCTTTTCCCATCTTCCTTAAAGAAATAAGTACATTTGGATTCACTTAAAAAAAGGCTATGGCCTCAAAAGGTCAAGGTTAGCCTGCTTCTTTGATATAAAAAACAAAGAATTAAGAAACCAGATTTAACTCTAAATGAACTTATGATGTACATATGATCTCCAATGTATAACCAAGCAACTTGACGAAAAACATCAATGGAAGCTTCAAGCATTGACATTCCACTGAAACAGATCACCCTGGCAATTCGATCACCCGACATCTCAAAGAAGCTTGCTGGTTCTTCGGCGCGATGGGCCACCAGGAAAGAGCTTCATAATCCATCCCAAGACTCTTTCCACCACCTAAGAACGAAAAACATTATATGCCTGACTAAACCAATTCCATATTCACTTGCAAAACTAAAATGAATGGTAAGATCAAAACCATGCTCTAAACGTGCCTTGTCTTTTTTTTTATTTTCAGAATGCAGAAGACTAGCATTTATTTGTACTTAATCCACCCCGACCCCAAGCACATGCAAGCACAAACAAAAACAACAAAAAACCACACAGACACATGGCAGACTAAGAGAGACTAAATTATAGATGATAATACCTCATCGCCTTCATCTGCAAGTACAGTATCTTCCTCGTTCAATGTGCGAGAATCAGGTTGCCTCAGAGGAACAACCTCACCAGCCGTACTTTGAGCAGTCAAAAGCTCTAATCTTTGAGTTTGTGCTTCTAGCTTCCTAGACAGCTCTTTGTTCAACTCCTACATAAAGAAACAAACAGATGAGCAAAACATAAAAGTCTCAGGTTAATTTATTTAGAGGATAAATAATGAGCAGCCTAAATTCAGCTCCTGATCTGCTGAGTGAAAATATTCTACTAACGAGTCTCAGTCATATAAGCTTAAATTGCCATCCAATTGTATTTTTATAGGTGGGGCCACAGCTCTTAAGATGAGCATGTATATAGAGTCAGCACTCAACACAGACAATATCCATGTCCAACACAAATGGGGATCCAAAAAAGAAAAGTAATAGGTAACAAATAAAAGGATTGAAAGTAGGTACAATCTTCAGACTAGACAAGAAGTTACCTTTAACCTAGAACTGCTAGCTAACTCAGATGCCAAAGCTTGTGTTAACTCCTCCTTCTCTACAGCTAACTGCAATCAATAATATACAACAGTCAATAATAACTAGTTCCTTTTTTGGGTTTGATTGGAAACAAACCATCATAACATTAATAGAAAAGATAGCAATAAGTGGGATATGAAATCTCCATTGAGGCCAAAGAGGCTAACAAAAAAGATGCTCAATTGGCCAATATATTTTTTTTAATATATATATGAAACAGGATCTATCGGCAAAAGGAAAACAACTTAAGTGCAGGGGATAGAGAGAATCCCTCCCAAATTACTTTGTTCACCCAGTAGTTGTAGTTTGATCTTTTCATTTTCTTCATGAAAATATCATATAACTTACTGCATCTTAATTGAAATCTAAACAATAGGGAACAAGACCTAAACCAATTGAAACTATCATCACACAAAAGGAGGAAAAAAAAGGTGATGGAGAACACCCAAGATAAGTGTTACAACTTTGATAGGTTTGGGCCTTCGGAATATTAAGAATATATTAGGGGCATTTATGCAATATTTAGAAGGTTAGTTACATATTACTGTTATAAATAGTGAGGATAGTTAGTGGGAAAGTATCTGAGAATTGAGTATTGGTTAGGTCTTGAGAGATCTCAAGAGTCAGAGAGGGTCCAAGTACCTTGAATCACTTGGTTTATCATATATTCTCGTTATGGTTTGTTATCAATAGATCCAGATTCTATCAAACTTCTATAGTGAATTCTTAATTCCTTAAACTAGACATAGTTAAGACAAATCGTAATTTTTGTTCCTTCACAACTTTATCTCTCTAAAATCAAACTCTAGCACCGTAGTCCAACCCGATCTTTCCTCCTTCGGCGACAGGGAGGTGGAGAGGTTATCCTCCATCACCATTTTCTATTCATCTTCACCATCCCACTCCTCCCTCCTCTGACATTGAGATTTTTCATCTTTTCTTCCTCTTTCGACGTCGTGTTACATTCATCTCCTTATGTGCTTTCTACCTCTTCCGACGTTGTGGAGTCTTTCTTCCTCTCTAGCGTTGCCACGTTACACGCCACTTTTCTTTTCCTAGAAGGCCTAGTGCAACGTTTTTGTTCATCACCAACCCGATCTTTCTTCCTCCTACTATCTTTCGGTGGCGCCACCCTTACACTTCACATCTCTCCATCAAGACTCTTAACCCGATCTTTCTTCCTCCTTAACCATCTTGACTCAAGAGTGATGTGAATAAAAAGAGATTTTATAGGATGGTGTAGCGTTCTCCTCTAGGGACCCCCTTAACACGCAACGAGCTTCTTCCTCTACGTCAAACGTCTCTTCTCTAGCACAACATCAGGTTTTTTCCTTCATCAAGTTTGGAAATAGAGGGCAATAGCTTAAGAATTATTCTGATGACATTCTTCCTTCCTTCTTCTCAAACAAAATCGACTTGCAACCCTTCAACGACACCCACCATCACGTTTCTATCTCTCTATTTCTTTGGTGTATGAGCTTGAATTTACCAGCTTAATCCTTTAATTTTATCCTTTGATTGGCTCTGCAATTGGCATCTTCCCACCCCAATCTCTTCATTTCTTCTCTCTTATCATTTGTTTTGATAGGCTTCTTTTTAACACTTTCACTTATCAATGAAATAGTTTTGTTTAAAAGAGAGAGAGACACTAGACTAGTTAATATTTTCTTTCTTGTTTATGACAGAAAAAATATCATATTAATTTATGGATGCTACCTCAGTTATTAGGGCATTGATACTTTGAACCATCCTTCTATGATCGGCAGGGATAATGACTGATGAAATTTCAGTATCAGTAGTGGCATTTTCAAGCAGCATGGGAGCTCGAGAGGTATCATTTTCAGTAAGAGATGATCCATCTTTTACTTCATGGTTAGAAGTACCAGAAGTAGTATCTGTATTTTCTGCAGGAATTAAATAATGAATACAAAGGAAAATGGAAATTACTCAGTAATCTTGTCTTGAGAAAAAATATATATATATATATATGATGAAGTAAACTTATGAAAAAGATATGAAAAGAGGAATTTCTCTTCACCTAAATCTTCAGTAGATGTTGCCATGTCTTTTTGATTAGAAGTATTGCTAATATCAATAGATTTTTCACTTGTAGAAGCTTTTCGTAACTTCGACTGCAACAGCTTCTTCTCTGGTCGAAACGACAGATAACTGTTAACTGTTATTAAGATATGGAAGCCAAAAGAGTCTTCCAGAGGTGTACCAAAAAACGATATCATCACTTCAGAGCATTCAAGATATGTGGGAAAATGCTAGGATATAATACCAAAACAGCAAACAAAAACAGTGGCCAATCTACCTGTTATCAATTCTAAAAAACACAAAACAAACAGGCAATTATTTTCAAGAACCATTATGGTTCCATTTAATTTGATTCATACAAAAAAGGAGGGAATTGTAGCAAGCTCATTAACCTCATCCATTCAGAAAAATCAACCAGAAAAGAGATTGTCAAATGTTGCAACCAGGAAACATCATAATAACATTCTTAAAGAACCAACTTTTCTTCAGCACTACACATCAGGAGGGAAACTAATTTTAAATTATAAAACTATCATAGTCAAAGGGCATTGTCAAAGTAAATGCACACTCAAGAAAATGACAAGTCTGCCCAAGATTCCACATTTCAAAAAATCTGGAATGCTAACAAGAGCGTGATACTATTATATAATTGAGAAGAAAATGTATTTGAGAATCCTATAATTACCATTCTCACGACAATCCACCATCCCCGAAAAACATATAATCCAAATGTTTACTGCAAAGCAATCATCTATTTTCTGGCACTAGAATGCATTTTAAACTTTCTTACATTCATGGGGTTGTGTAGTTAAGGTAGATTAGAGATTAATAAGAAAAAGAATAGAAAAATAGTAAATGTTGAAAGATGGAAATTCAAATTCTCTAAATTCTTTATTTAATAATGAACCCAACAATGGGTATAAATAGAGTACAAGAGATGACCTAATTATAAAAGGAAAATATAATATCTAACCATAAAAGGAAAAAATGACCTAATTATAGAAAAGAAAAGATTCTACCTAGTTATAAAAGGAAAAGATAGAAAATAATATTTAATCTAATTCTAAAAGGAATAAATAATTATAAAAGATGAAAATACAACTATACTAAAAATAACATAAACCAACAGTAAAGTATTCAAATTAGTCTATTTAAATTAAAATATTACTTTTACAGCAATCCTCAAACAAGACCTCCCTTCTATGTAAGCCTATAACATATGAACCATGTCTTAGCACTTATCTTAAACTACAGACTACAGTACAGAACATTTAAAGGAATATCTCCCCAGTTCACCATAACCTTTTATACCATAAACACAATACTAGTGACTTTTAGTGCAACTTTTTGGTTAACATCAAGAAATATGTAAAAAAAACAAGTCGATAATTACCATTCACTCTGACCACAACATTAAAAGAAGGGGGAATTCTTATTATCTCCTAATTTAAATGCAATATCATTACATTTTACCTTCCTGAAGAGCATCAATAGTTGATTGGAAATCATGACGTTCTTTCTCCATGCTGGACATTTTCTTCCTGCAGGTTCCAATAAAAATTATAATTTAAACTCCCGTAAGAAAAACAGGTAAAGGTGAAAGGATAGTTGGATGATATCCTTTATAACAAATAACCTTTCATTTATTAAATGAGAAAGAACAAATAAGGAAAACCAAAATTACACCTCCCAAGCACTAGGGAGTTACAAAAAAGAGGCTAAGGGATAGAAGAAAACTACACAAAGTTGAAGTGAAAATCAAGGTAAAATTTTAAAAAATAATAATAATTAATTATTCATTCTAACCCCAACCTTCTGTTTGGTATCTAAGTTCTAACCCCAACCTTCTGTTTGGTATCTAAACCCAAAAATTATGCTTAATGCACAACAATTGGAAAAGAACCGTCATTGATCTATTGGGAGTTCTTCGAGCGAGGTTATTAGATGATGATATTGCATTCAAGCAGGAAAAAACAGCAATACAATATCCAAACACTCCAACTATTCGAGAGAGCTGGAAGACTCTCCTAAGACCAGAAACTCCCACTAATTACCTGCCTTCCCCAAACTACCCGACTCCCTACAAAAAAAAAAAAAAAAAACCCTTCCCACAAGAACCATACAGCTCAACAAGACCCCTCCTAATGTCCCACAGAAACCGTTGCCTCAATTCCCCAAATTCCCCATTCTGCCCCTTCTCTAACAAGTTTGCGTGATTGGAGGGTTTCACACCCTCACAGTAAAGCTTTGAAGCACTCACGCATGAAATAGAACATCTGGCTACACACTGAAGGTGTGATCACAGCAGGAGTTAATCCTCCCTAACATCTGTTTCCTGTTGGTGCCCGCTTATGGTTGGTCGTTGGTGAGGTTTTTGATTTCGTGTAAGGTCTATTCTCGTAGTTCTCTCTTTTTCTGTCACTCTCTTTCTTAATGAAGTGATTCTTTTGTGCAAAAAAACAGCATTTTAAACAGAAGAAATGCTTGGCCTAGTCATTTCAAAACAGTTGAGTTCCATGAATAGCCATCATGGAACTTTACCAAAGAAATAACCATGTCCAAAAAAGTTGAGGGATTTAAAGTGGTGATCAGTTTAAGAACCAGAGGTGTATTTTATACTATTATTATACAGAACTTTTATTCCTAGTCAAAAGAAACAGGAACAGCCTAAGGGCCAGCTGTAGAGCCCTCCTCCCAAAAACAAAAACTAAACGAAAAGAGCCTTCCAATCATTTAAAATCATCGAGAAGCTGTAACTACAAAATAAATTTGTCTGTAAAGAGATCCACCCTGATATAAAATAACATACTTGTATGAAGAGATTTCAGCTTCTAACTTCTCCAATTGCCTCTCTAGCTTTAACTCATTAGACCTTAGTCTTAAGGCCTGCAAAAATAAATAAATAAGAAACATATTAGACGTGATAAATCATCCAAATGAGATGCAAGTAGGATTCTGACTCCAACTCCAATCCCCAAGCATGATGCTCGAAGTCATCTTTTTCTCTTTTTTTCTCTCTTTTCTTTTTCAGTTCTTTTTATTGTTTCTCACTACCTTTGGGGTTTGTATTCTTTGAACATTTTTTTTCCTTGTCATTAACCAATGTGAAGTTGTTATCTAATTCAAAAAAATATTATCAACTTTAAAAAAATCAATAACTTCTACATTGGAAAAAGTAACTTGAGATAAACATCTTATTTATTTTATTTCAATATGAAGAAAAAAAGGAAAAAAGTGGAAATATGAAACAAACTTTCTCTGAACTATGGTCATCAAGATCAAAACTACAGACAAAAGTTGGAACTTACCACCTAGCTATGTAACTCTATTTCCTTTTAATTTCACTACATTTGGAGTTTATATTTTTTTTAGCATTAGTCTTTTTTATTTCTTCAATGAAAATTTTAGTTGCTTGTAAAGAATTGACGGCCATTGGATAACTACGATTTCTTAATCTTCTTTTCTGACAATGGAAACTACAATTATGATTTTAAAAAATCGTTACCTTCTCTTCAAGACCAATTACTTCAGAAGCTATTAGCTTGGCACGTTCATCAGCTGCATTACACTCTAGTTGCACATTTGCATACTCATGTTTGATAGACTCCAGTTCAACCTGGTGAAGTGAAAAGAGGCACACACACATGAAGGTTTCAGATTGAGACATCTAATACAAACTACAACAGTAAGTTTAACGAACATCACACATAAAGATAGTAGGGAAAGGTAAAGGGGACACAATTTCACTTTGAAAATTCCAAAAAGTTAGAAGGCATCTCATAAAGTCCCAGGACAACACTTCAACATTTTCTTGAATATAACAGGACACGCTGAACAGAAATCTCCCAGTGCTTACTCATGAATTAAGTAGAATAACAAACATGATCAAGCACGTCAATTGAGAAGATAGAACTAGATTGAATATCATTGATTAAAAACTATATGCAGCTTTTGGACCAAATATCTGTCCACACTATTGTCGCGTAACTCAATTATAAAACAAACTTCCCACAGGCACACATTTCATGGTCCCAAAAAAATTAGAAGAGAGAAACTGAGAAAGAAAATCAAAACATCGATTGCAAAGGCTAATGACCATTTCAATTTGAAAACTTGATCTTTCGTGAAAATCTAACTAAAAGAAAGAAATTAACAGTAACTTAAGAAAAAAAAAACTAACCATCTGCGTCTTCATTTCCTCCTGTAACATCTCCATGTCAAATTTTAGTTGGTTGACAATGCCTCTCTGAAGAATTATCAAGAGAAAAAGAAAACAGAAATAAAAGAGTTCAATCCAGAGCCATATGGATATCAGGAATTGATCTTTAAATTTAGGAAAAAGTACCTTTTTAGTTCCTAGGTTTGGGGTGTAGTTTCTATTTGGTCTCTATGTTTCAAAACCAAACACTTTTATCTTTGACATTTCAATAATGTTCAATTTTAGTCCTGATGTGTCTTTTGAGTTTACTTCTATACGTGATTTCTTTTAAAAATTAAATTCACGTCAAGACAAAAATAACCACTTCATTAATATATTGGAATTTAAAATTAGTCTAGTCGTCATCTTCGTCAATATCTCGTTATATAACAAACAATATTATCATCTCAATAACTAAAACTGAGCATTATTAAAACGTGCAAGAATAAAAGTGTTTGATTTTGAAATATAGGGTCAGACAGAAACTATATCCAAAACCTATGGACTAAAAAATGTAATGTTCCCTTAAATTTATTTTGATGATTGCGTCAGCTAGAAATATGAAAATGTTTAAATGGTTCACACTTACTTTTTATTGAACAAATAAAAAGTAGAAAAAAGGAGGATTTACACTCTAACTGGCCTTACTCAGAAAATAATCATAGATAAAAAAGAATATGAAATGTACGATTTTGTCGAAAGCTAGAGAAGAACCTCGATCATCTTTTATGGGTGTTCCATTTGGAGCCGATTTCTCATAATCTTCTCGTGAATTTTCCTTTTTGTGAGAAAGGAAAAAGTATTGTGGCAGGTCTTTTTTTTAGTGTAGGCTATATCACTTGAGAGGATTAATAGAATCTTTAGAAAGGTTGAGAGATTTAGTGAGTAGCTTTTGGAGGTGATAGGTTTAATTCATCTCCATGGGCGTCTGTCACTCGGACTTTTTGTAAGTATCAACTTGGCATTATTTATTATTTTTATTAATTTTTCTTTTTATAACTTCTATTGGAAAATATGAAGGAATATGAGGGCCTACAAAAAACCAAGCCCTCAAAAGGAAGTTGTTTGCATGTTAGAGTAGTACTAAGGGTAGGTTAGAAATATTAGTATATATGTGTAAGGGCATAATAGTAATTAGTAGTTGTTGGTTTATATTGTTTTTAGTATAATTGTATTTTCATCTTTTTTAATTATTTATTCCTTTTAGGATTAGATTAAATATTATTTTCTATCTTTTCCTTTTATAACTAGGTATAATTTTTTCCTTTTATGATTAGGTTATCCTTTCCTCTTTATGATTAGATATTATATTTTCCTTTTATAGTTAGGTCATCTCTTGTACTCTATTTAAACCCATTGGTGGATTCATTATTAAATGAAAATTTATAGAATTTGAATTTCCATCTTTCAATAGTAGTACTTAGTGTTAGTTAAATACAGGAGTTCGGGTTCTTAAAAAGAAATTAATATTTTGGTATTGTGTTGGTAAAGACTTTGGGAGAGACTTAACCCTTACAATGGGTATTGTAATACCTATTATATATTAATATAGTTCTGTGAAGGGTTGGGACTCCACACACAAGCATCCTTTCTCCCAAGTTTAAAAACAAACTCTCGAAACAGAGACAAGAGAGAGGCAACATCCACCACTTCCTTATCGATCAAAGAGCGAAATCCAAATGAAAAGGGAAATTGAGCACTCCAACCAAACTAGAAAATTGGACACCACACAATTTTTAAAGGAAGACACTTGGTAGAGAGATAAGGAAACGTAGAGCAGAGGAGTCTATCCCCCACCAACAAAATCCCCTTGCGACACAAAAATCGTTGACGAGAGTATTGTTCTCAAGTGATTGGCCAAAATTGTAACAATAATATATACACGGTGATGAGAATAATAGGCCAAAAATCCTTAACCATGTTTGTTTTCTCATTTTTCAAAATTAGACAAACGCGTTTCATAGATAGAGCTATTCATGATGCCCCACTCAAAAAAGTCCTTAAAAATACTTTCCAAATCCCTCTCTAAGAGATCCCAATTATCTTGATAAAAAGCCATGGATAAGCATCAAGACCAGGAGACATTGACCTATCTATCACTCCCAAAGATCGCTTGTTTAATCTCCTCCCTAGTAGGAGTTACCAAACCTCACATGATGTAGCCTATTGCAAGTAGAAGGAGTTACCAAAACCTCACATGATGTAGCCTATAGGACCAATAGGATCCGAGAGGGAGATTATACTCCAAGAATCCATTCTCCATGATTTTATTAATAAAATCAAGTGTCTTTCAATAAAAGAGAGGGACTTACTATTTATAAGGATTAAGGAGACTAACTAATTAATCTGATTTACCCAAAATATCCCTAATTTCCCTTGCATTATTGTATATTCTTTCATATATTTTTTTCGATGAAAGTTCGGCTTCTTATCCAAAAATATGTGTGTTTGTGTGAAAGAACACGAACTATGTCATCTTCTATGTAAGAAATAATGTCTGATCATTAAAATAAAAGGTTCAAATTTGGAATCAAACTCTATGATTCATAAAATGAGTAAGGAGGCTCATATGGAAGAGTGCCTGTTTCTTAGCATTTAGTACATTATTGGTTGTGAAGTCACATCGGCTGGAGAGAGGAATTTAATGAAAAAAATGTATACAAATAACAAATGATAGCAAAACAGTTATATGTAGATGTATGAATGATAAAAAGCCATAGATTATTATTTTTTCAGATCTCAAGAACAGGAAAATACAGAACAGTGAGCAATGAAAAAAATGTTTAACCGTCAGAAAGCCGATAGCATTGTACTATACGGAATACGGACGCAGAATCTATAAACCAACCTGTTTATTATAACTATCTGTTAGAGAAGAATTTTCAGCAGCTAAGGACTCTGCTAAAGTCCTTGAAGCCTCCACAGCTCTTTGTAATGAGAATTTCTCTTGTGTCAGATCTTCAATATGCTGAACAAGAAGAAAATTAAAGACCACAAAAAATGTCAATGGAATAAAATCTTCACGAGAAAAAGATGTGCAAAGGAAGCTCACACTGTCAATAAGTCATATGACTCATTCTCAATGTTAAGAATTAGAAGATTGGAAAACATTTCCCAAGTAACATTAAAAGGTATTCAGTTCATCATTTATTCAAACATTATTCATTTGTCCATATCTTCATTCTATAGAGTTCATTGAGTCAAATAAACTGCAATGATAGCATTTCACCAAGCTCAGCAATCTACTATGCAAAAAAAAACTCTTCAAGTTCCTTTTATGGACTAGGCCAAGGGTCAACAGCATAAATCATACTATGCATAACAGGAAGAAAATTGAAAGATTTAACAACAAAGAAATGTCCTGCAACGTAATTTTCAAAACCAATCGAACTAATAATGGGATAATAATATGACTAGACATGTAAGAGGACTCAATCTCAGAATGACATAAAAATAGTGAAGGAGTAAAGGAAATAAGATTATTTGCTCCTTCAAGTGAAGGTAATGAAACTACTAAAACTTGAAATTCCAAAGTTTATGTAACTAACATAGATCGTGGTTCGCGCCTTCCAGTGATTTCATATCATCAATGAAATTGATTTTGATAATGATAATGACTAAAAAATAGACTACTCAAGTTTAGAAAAACATGGTTGAACTAAAAAAAATTACAAAAACATGAGAAATACTTGAATATAAACAGGAAAAAAATGAGGAAAAATCAAAGTACTCCGAGATGTATAATAGACTATATGTAAAATATAACGATAATTTCCTCAACTCTAACTTTTCTAGTTGGAAACAAGGTAGAAGGGTCCAAACTCAATCCGACTATAGGAACACAATAAATTATGTTTAGGTTTTTGGTGAACTGATTTAATTAAGACTTCATAAAGAACACTGCAGTCATTACGGTAAACTTACATATTTGATGGACCAAATGACCACATCCGAATATAAAAGTACCTGTTCCAGAGCAGCAAAATCTTCATTTTGCTTGGACGAATAAAGCTCATGTTTCCTCTCCATCATACTATCCCCTATCCCCACAATTGGCTGGTCCACCCCCTTAGCAGCAAAAACTGAAGGAAGAAATGAACTACTAAACAACACTGGAGTATTTTGAGAGGTAAACTCTGAGGATGTTCCCACTGTTTTCATATCCATTAATGGGTTTTGAAAAGACAACGACTCAGAGTCATCATGTTCATCTGTTCTGAACCCGTCAGATATTGTAGATCTCTTGTCATGCTCTGCATGTTCAAGAAAACTCCCTGAAGAAGCCTTAGGTACAGTAATAGAATCAAGAAATGATGGGCGAGACCTCCTACGACTATTTTCAAATGATGATGTGTACGATGGTTCATAGATGGAGATGGAGGGGAATCTTGCCTCAGTATCCAAGTCAGAAGATTCAGATGACTGCACATTCGCAGGCTTGGTTCTAGTAAAATCATTAACATCACTGGGCTTTCGTTGCCAAATATCGGATGTCTGATTGCCAATTAATTCAGAAGTTTTGTGCACATTTTCCCCAACTTCTTGGGAACTATATCCTTTTCTAGTTGTACTATTAAAGAAGCCTATAGAAAATACACAACAATCCATTATCATAAATCCTCTCTAGACAAAAAATGGAAAAAATAATCAAACACATCATGATACATAGAAATTGAAATCCAGATAATATTACCATCATAAATTGACGAAAAAGAATGTCCACTAGCCAAGATATTGTTACTACTGGAGTCTGTATCTTGTAAATTTCTGATAGTATTCTGTGGAGAAGTATTTGCAGAAAATTTATGGACAGGACCAGAGCTCTTAAGTGTAGAATTTTCTTGACTATCTATTCTATTGAGTGGTCCATCCACCACATGGACAGCTGATTGACCAAATATGTTATCGGACACTTCACTTACTTGTTGGCCAATGCTAGATGCACTCCCAAACGAAATTCTAGCATGGGATCCACTACTTACTTCCGAGTCCTTATTTTTATCTAAAATCTCGTTTTCACTATTAACATTTGTGGTTCTATAGAGCCTCAGACCATTGATTGTCTTAATTTCTTGACCATTTGATGGTTGCTTCACTGGATTAGCAGAGAAGGCTCCATCACCATTTCTTGTAAAAGGATAGTTCGCATGGCTCTCCTTTAAGATATTTTTATCAATATTTTGAGAAAAGTTATTTGCATGTTTGTCATCTTTGTTCACAGCAGAAGATGATTCATTAGCAAATTTGCCTACTTCATTTGTTGTCGTAGCTCCATCAGAATCTATAATTCGTTGAGCATGTTCCAATTCTAAGGGTTTCTTCTCCTGAGAACCACCATCTAAAATGTGATTTTGGCTTGGTGGTGAAGCTTTCTTAACACGCTCTGCAGCCTTTTTCTTTCTGAACTCCTCTAACTGCAAGGAAAAGGAAGTAATCAAGTTTCCACATACAACAAGAATTAATGAAGTGATATTTAACAACAAAAAAAGGGGACAATCTCCAGTTTCTGCAACTGTAATCATTTATCACTCTGATTACGTAAACCATATGATGAACGGTGTTTTTCCCTCTTAGACAGACACAATGGAACAACCAATTTAATGAGAGATTATGAACATCACTAAGCATAATAACTCAAACTATCTGGGGTCATCTAAAGTATAAGCATCACGAAGTTTGCTTGGGCACATGAAACCACCAAGTGTTCAAGTACTCAAACTTAAACTTGATGTACCTACAAGACTTCACAACTTTAGCTAGAGACCTTCATATTCTTCTTTAGTTAGAGACCTTTTGGTTTGTGTTTAGATGTAGTTCTTTTCATTTCACTTAATGAAAAGTCCATAATTATTACCAAAAATGCTTGTAGATAAAATAAAATAAAAGGTTGTGGAATGCGTTTACAGGTATCAAACATCATTACAACTATCTAAGAAAGTTACAATAATCCAGATGAACAAGCACAAGAAGGTGGATCGATTCCCCATCATAGGTGCAATTGATACTGACCCCAAAGCTTAAAAAAGTGGTCAAAAGTACAAGCATCAAGCAAACAGGTAATATCCAGATACTTGGCACACGAAAACATTGTCATTTACGTTTCTCCCCTTCCATTCCAAACCTCACCCTGCTGGCTGGCTGTGTAAAAAGCTTTGTGTGTAGGTTGATAAGCCCAATGTTAAATCTTTTGTTCAAAGCTCGAGTCCAAAGTCACAAAAAATGTATTTATAGTTCGACAGACCTAAGTTTCAGACAATCCTTCATAAAATCCTTAAGCCAATTGCTCGTCGGATCGTCCTAAGTTTAAGACCTTCAACCTCCATGAAATCAGCCATCTTAAGTATCGAGTATAAGATCCAATAAATGTTAAAATTGAAACCCAAACATTTTCTAACACAAATAACATATATAAGTTCCCTAAATGTGAAAATCGAAATCAAACATTTCCCTAGCAACTGGATCGTGGTTATCTAACCCCAATTCAAACAAAAACGTTCAAAGACACGTGCCCAGAAAACATCCAACCCAATTTCAAGATTTGAATTACATTCAGAGAAGAGAAATATCCGTACCCGACGCTTCCCTGCTTCCAAATGCTCTGATTTCCGAGTGGAAGCCATCGAATTGGGCAAAACCTGAGCCGAAGCCATCAAAACAACAATCCCCAGCTCAAGAAGACAATCGCAAAAAAACCCAAAATCACCATGGCGACACCATTTCCGGGCAAAAAAAACACAACCCCACAAAATGAATCAAACAAAACCGAATACAATGAATCTAAACCGAACACAGGGAGGCTAAATTAGCAGAAAAGAAAAGCGAAATTGATGATAACTGATGGGAAATTGATGGGGGAATCAAAAAAGGAAGAATTGGGAATTGGGGTAGGGGAAAAAATTGATGGAAAAAATTCCAAGTTATGAAGGATGCGAATTGCGATTGGGATCGGACACGAGGAGAAGTGTGGGGAAAATGAACAGCAATCTGGCAGATCTCGTGTGCTTGCTGTGTGTGCGTTGGTAGATTGTTGTTGCAGAGAAATTTCTTGCGAATTTTACTCTGCTAATTTCTCTGTGGGCCGTCAAATTTTATCCATCGCCTGCTTCTCAATGATGGCTGTAAAAATTAGTGTATAATAATATATAGCGTCCAATGCTCAATGGGTGGTTCGCGGCCGGGAAATGTTTACAAATTTTTTTTTAGTTGTCGATTAAAAATTGTTAAATTATTACTTTGAAAAAAAAAAAATGTTATGTCTTTGAATTTGGATTTTGTGTCAAATATATCCTTAAATTCTGAAAAGTCAAATATTTTGGAAGGATAGTTTTGTTTAAAAATATCCCTAACCTTTAGCACAACAAAAAAAAAAAAAAATCTTTTTTGTTTTGAGATTACAATAATTAAGAGTGGAGGATTCGAACTGATGTCGTTGAACTATGAGAACATAATTTCAAAAACACTCTTCTATAACAAAAAAAAAAAAAAATCATCACATTATGTTTGGATGAAATGTTAAAATTTTGCTTCGATAATATGTTATTAATCTTTCAAAGAAATTAAAAATATTATTGATAGAAAATGGTTATTCTTCTTTCTTTCTATATTTGTTTCTACAAGAAAAATAATGAAAATAAACATATATTAACATTTGAAATGTCGCAATAACTATTTGATCTAACCCTTATAATTCAACATTCATAATTATAATCATCTTTTGTAACCTTACAAAGACGAAAGAAAATATTAAAATGTTGTTGGGATGAGTTTGAAAACTTAAATAGGTAAGTTTTTATAGAGATTTCTTCACTTTGTGTTAAAGTTTAATGATAACTTAACATTGTTTTGTTTTATGAGATCTATTTCTACCTTGATTATTTAAATATTTAGGTACGTAAATGATTGAATTTAATGTCAAACTCTAAAGATGAAAAATAAATTTTCAATGACTCATTTGCTTTGAAGTTCAAATTTATTATTTATCATTACAACAATATTTCGGTGACCTAGTTTAGAAATGGGACAATGGTGTCTTATGGTTAAAAGGAGTGAAACTCCAAATTCCCTAGTTATTTAAAAAATTAAAATTCTCATGCCTTTATTTTTGCTCGACTATATTTCACTTCATTAAAAACACTTAATCACCTATACTTCTAAAACCTCATCCAAACACCTCTTCAGTTTGCCTATCAAGTCCCTCAAATAATAACCACTTTCTACAACATTAAAATTACTATGGAAAAGCTTACTTTATCACCTATACTTAGCTAAATGAATGAATTTGAACTTAAGCTTTAACTTCCAATTTTATCAAACTAAACCATACCAACCGTCGTTTGCCTCTTGGTAACGTGATCAGTTTCCAAGTGTCGTTCTTTTTTATAGCCTCCATTTATGCCGCCCTCTTCATTTTATATTTATCCGCTAGCTGACACAAACCTTAAATAAATGCTAAGGCATGTTTGGCTACGACAAAAAGAGAAGGGAAGGAAAAGAAAGGGAGATGAGAAGGGGAGTAAAATTAAATTGTTGTTCGGTGAGAAAGGAAAGGAAAGGAAGTGGAGTTATAATAATTTGGTATTTGGTGGAAAAGGAAAATAAGAGTTATAGCTTTTTTTACTCCGGAACTTTCTTCTTTCCGGACTAAACAAGAAGAAAACCGATAAGTAGCAGTTGGGATGATGTTAACTTTTCATGATATTGAATGTTGCGTGATTTCTTTCTTTTTTTTTTTCATTTTTAAAGACTAGTATAACTCTCTATTTTTATTGAACGTTGGACTTGGACTATTAAATCGGTGTTTAGCTTTTCATTTTGGAATTTTCGGTTGGTTTGTTTTTAATTATTTTCCGGTAGCATGATTTAGATTAAGTTCAATATATGTTTGATTAGATAGAATGTCACAAGGCCTCAAGGGTTGAGCTTGAGGCTGTGATGCCGTGTTAGATGCAGCCAGGTGATTATTTTGTTGGACCTTCATTTTTGTTAAGTAAAAGAGAATTGGTTCCTTTTTGTTTTGCTTTCATACCGCTAGTATTGTGGAACGGTGTAATCATCTAGACGACAACTGCCACTTTATACCATTGGGTGTGTATTTTGTCATTTCCAAATCCTTTGCAATCAACCCATGATTTTTTGATAAATTTACGAGCGTTCCAAAGGGTGGCACAGTGGTTGAAGATTTGGACTTTGAAAGTATGGTCCCTTCAAGGTCTTGAGATCGAGACTCATCTGTGACATTACTCCTTCGATGTCTCTGGTGTCTGGCCTAGGGACAGGCGTGGTTACCTTGTTTCCAAAAAAAATAAATTTACAAGCATATTTGTGCTGATAAATTTTGGTACATGGATGGGGTTAGGTGATATCATTCTCTATTGGTTTCTTCCCTTCCAGTTCATCTTGCTGTTCCCTTGGTATATCCTAGATAGAATGTTGGCTATAACAACCTTGAGGCAGAGGTGTTGTTGAACACGACTCTTATGTGGAAAACACCAACACTTTATATTAAAACCACTTAGAAGAGATTGCAAGATAAGCGTTAAGAACTAACACTACAAAATCACTCTAAGACTCTTTGAAGACATTTTGTAGGACACTACAACTTTTTTACTTTTTATAGGATACAAAATGTGGTGGGGTGGAGGAGTATTTATATTGTGGGCTAGACAATGTGGACCACACATCTGTCTAGAGCAATTCTATAAATATCTAGATATTTTTCACTTTTTAGAACATTCTTTAAATGTCCACATAAATCTAACATTCTAAACACTTCTAAA
>JBBMKA010050223.1:4828-19524 GCA_037833695.1 Sechiopsis laciniata
AAAAAACACTCATAGAATTCTATCAGTGTTGCATTAAAATATATAGATATAGAAAATTAAAAAATTAAAAAAAAAAAAAAAAAAAAAAAGCAAACAAAACAGTCAAAAAACCTAGGATTGAGATTGTCCATGAAAATAGAAATGAGAGACTAGAAACAAGAATATAGTATATACGGTTTCAAAATTCTAAGAAAAAGAATTGGTCTGGATGCACTTGAGCCTAAAATACATCATCCAAAAAAAAAAAGGTTGGTTAACTTAAATGTCTCTGAATAAATCTGAGATGGTCTATGAACAAAGCAGCAAAAAGAAGATATGAAGTTAAATGGAACAGATGAATTCAATAAAATCTTTTGAATTTAATGATGCTCTAGAGTTTTAATGATAACAAGTTGTTTTCAAGACTTCTATTACTGATAGACAAAAACACCAACATAAGCTTTGTAAAAATTTGTTATTTCATCGGTGGATTTCTATTAGAGAAAAACTTGTCTCCTTATGGTTAACAAGGCAAACCCTCTTTAATGGGGTATGTGACACCATTTGGTGTCACAAATTTTTCCTTTTTTAAAAGATAGTATTGTTGAAATAAAAAATGTGTAGCACTAAATGGTGTCACATACCCTACTAAGGAGGACTTGCCTCCTTAATCATCATAAGGAGGCAAGTTTTTCTATCTATGGACTCCAAATAATACCAACTAAGAAGAATCAATACTATCGTTGATGCTAATATAAGTGGAATAACATCGACTTCTATTAATAATAAAAGTTGATTGAAGTGATATGATATAAGTTTTATCACTAATAGACATTGATATAAATGGTTTAATATCAACTCATATCGATGATAGAAATGGACTAACAACTTCTATCAATAGTAGAAGGTTGATGTAAATAATGTGATAGATGATAGATGATAGAAGTGGTATGATATCAACGTCAACTTTATAGAAGGTTATAGATTTGGTTGGTCAACTTCTATCAATGATAAGTGCTGATAGAAGTAATCTCATATCAAAACCGATAAATTATATATATGTATATGTATGTCTATGTATATGTATGTATATATATGTCGTTATATTTGCAAATACTTTAAGAGTTTTACTAATTTTGCAATTAATTTGATTTTTTTTTTCTACCTATGCAAAGGGTTTAGGGTTGATAGGAATTGAGGGAGCTGGATTTCAAGAGTAAATAGGTAATAAAAATATTTTAAAAAATTGTGCCATATGTGCAAAATTTAAAAAGTGTTTGGTATATTTAAAGTATTACAAAAATATGTTGTCAACTGCCACAATTTCTCCCCAATAAATTATATGCAACAGTGATCATCAATGCATAACATGAATTGTCATCTTATTCAAAACATTAAATCAAACAAATAGCCAACAAAAAAACATCAACATGATTTCATAAATTTTGAGAATATGTTATACATTTACAGTGTACAATGGAAATAATTTACTCATTTGCAAGTGTACAGTGGAAATAATTTACTTCATTTGCAATGGTAAAAATCTTTAAATCATATGCGCGAAGAAGGAGAAAATTTATAAAAATCACAGATTTCATCTAATTTTTTTAAGGGAAAAAAAAGAAAATGTTGAATCCCCAATCAAACCACAGCAATGGAATAAACAACCTGAATTCATTAGCTTCGTCCAACAAAATGTGACTTAAGCACCAGCTCCTGATATTCCTGAAGACTCAGCCACATCCTCCAACCTTAATGTCATAGCAACTTCTTCAACTGTTTTGCCTCTATCCGATGTGCCATCGACCACCCCGCTCAATCTCTTCAACCATATATCGTAGTCGACCGTATACGGTGTTCCACAAAGGCTGTCCACATAATCAGCAAATGCTTTCAACAGGGCCGAAACCTTGCCCAACTGCTGCTGAATTATCCGCTTTGCCCAGCTGGTTTCCCTCCACTGCAATGCAGATTCTATGGAGTCTTGTTGTTCAATTGATCCGCCGCAAATGAAGTAGAGAAGATAAATGAGGCTCTCAGCGTCTGAAGATGGACAAAGTTTCCCATGCTGAAGAGCATGAGAGGATGAGAACTGCAAATTCACAGCTGGACTGTCCCGTTCTTCCAAAACGGCACGTCCCCAAGATATCGGAATGTATACGAAACCGTTTTTTGATTCTTGCATGTCCACAACGCGTATTATATTCTCGGGGCAGATATCACCATGCTGGACACTTGCTAGTGATGCACTTTTTAGAGAAGCTAGACAATCTCTGCAACAACGAAGCGCCTCTTCGGAAGAAAACGGACCATCCCGAGCAATTATATACGAGAGTTGCTCGCCAACTGGTGATGTCAAAAGCACCGGCGTCCCACACCAGGGGTGATCACACCGTCCTCCCAGGCTCTGCTTCTTACAAGGACCAGAATGTAGAATTCTGCCAGAAGCAATTATTTCAGGTAAGCATCTGCTTGAAATGCCTTGTAACTTAAAGATGTTCAGTACTTTAGTTTGTCTCTGTACTTGATACCAAAGACTCATATCCTCCCAAGACGGCTCGAGCTTTGACACGTGAGCACCTACGTAAAGTGTCAACAACTCTGCAGGATAATCTACAGAAACAGCAGTGTATAGAGAACAGTTATTAACACCTACTAAGGATCCCTGCACTTGAAAGCTTTTTTGCCCTTGTCTTTGATCATCAACTACGAGTATTTCCCCGGCACGAAGCTTCAAACGCGATGCTTTGTTCCTGTACACTTGGTTATCCATCTGCTCGAGTTCAACATTCTCACCAGGATGATCATTAGACTGTTCATAAGGAACTATAGTATTTTCATGCTCCAAAACTCGACACTCCATCCATCGCTTCTGTAAATGCAAACCATGGCTTGATGCTAAAGATGCAATTGACTTTCTTGGCACACCATGCCACTGGATTATGGAGTGGAAAGTGGCCAATAGGATTTGTAGAGTTCCCAAGTCTCCCCAGTTGGCATTTCCGAGCTTGTTCCATATACGGTCGACTGGCGAAACGCATACTTCAGCATAATTTTTCATCCATTCAACTGCAGATTGGTAGGGGTTAGCTGAGTTTATGTCAAGTCTGCTAAGATCTCCGCCAAGTTTCACTACGCCGCCATATTTTGAATCTAATATCAAAACAAAAACAGAATCGTTGTTGATAGTGCTGATTTTGCTTAAACTCCTGGAAATAAGTAAATGTAAACCATAAAAGAGTGCTTCACAAACAACACGTGCAGAAAATTTCAACTGATCTTCCGATAGTACATTAGGCTTGAATAAGGCTAACAGCACCACTTGATCCCAACGTCCTTGCAGCTCACCTCCAGTTCTAGAAATCAAACTTAAACCCTGTAGCTCTCCCACTTTTCCCCTAGATATTGCCTTTTCCACAGTATAGAATTTTGATCCCAAGTGACGGGGACAGGATACAAAGAAAGGCAATGGTCCGCTCTTATGCCAAAACGTGCGCCACAAACCACTGATGACAGCATGAAAGAGGTCTTCCAGTGCAAGGAACTCATCTTCTATTAAACCATCAGAGAAAGGTGAACAGGGCATACGAAACAGTTGCTGAAACAGAACTCCTTCCAGCGCCAAGTCAAGCTCGTGAATTTCATCGATCGAAAATGGCGATGGAAAACTTGGTTCCTCGTCTGCAGAATGAGATGAAGTATTCTCCACAACCCAATTCTCAAGACTCTGACTGAAGATTTCAAAATCAATCAGTTTTCTCTTATAGTCCTTCAGCACTTTATATACTCTTCTTGAAACAGGAACAAACTTGCTTGATGAGGCAGTGCCAGATGGACTATTTCCTGATTGAGCTGCAATGAATAGTAACCTTTATGTTTAAGTGTTTATGAATATTGGTGAAATATTGCTTTCATAAAAGAACATTGAATAAATATAGTACTAATGTTAATGCATTTTTTCAATTTAATCCCTTATATTTCAACATTTGTGATTACACCTTTCAATGAGTAATTAAATATTTTTCAGACCGTTTATGCCAATCTCGACTATTCTCATAGCACATACTGCCTGACTCTAGAAACCCGTAAGAAATTGATTCTTAGGTAGGCGGCCACCATGAATTGAAACCATCACCTTGTAGTTACTTAAGACCCTTGTTGACCACTAGGTCACTCTGGTTCAATGGATAATTAGATAGGCCGATGAAAGTTCAAATGACATTAAATTAAGCTAATTGGCAGACGAAGAAAGATAGTCATATTCTTCCAAATTTCTTAGAAACTTGGAGAAGAAATTATAAATTTCTCTTTTAGGTGGCTAATTCATCCTCAATACACTATCAAATAAGTTTATCACCAACCAATAATTATATTCACCAACGAGAAAGGTACAATTGAAACAGGTAAAAACACAATGAACGAAACTGTAACAATTTAAACAATAGGGGCTAAATTTTAAAATAAAATAAAAAAAAAAAAACACTAAAATATTAGGGACTAAGAATGTGCCAGTGATGAACAATGAAAAGATATGATTTTTTCATCATTCACAAGTTGATGTCACCACTGTTCATTCACATCCTAATTAATAGGTATTGTATGTGTATCAAATTCAAAAGAATACATTTTGAATCATACCCCAGCATCATTATGAATCAATTCTATAAATATTAAGTTACAGTGGGCAATTTCATATAACTATTTTTATTTTAATAATTGCAAATTGAGGGATCAAACCATCCACCATAGGGATGGTAATTAATGTCTTATCCATCGACTATATTTGAATTGTCATGCAATTTCAAATAACCTTATCCATATAAATAAGGTTTAAATTTTATATTAGTCATTCAACTTTTAATTGTATTCTAGGCTGCCCTTCGATTGAAAAGATTAGTAAACTAAAATTTTGATATCTTGAGTACATAAATGGAAGATGGAAAATAGAATAAGTCGACAAGTACATACCAGAGTGTGATTTTCGAAAACTTCCATCCAAACTTTGAGCTGGAGACAAGTCTAAACCATTTTGAAGAAAACCTGTAACATTCAAATTTGTGAGTATGTGAAATTTTCTTTTGAGACTGAACACATGAAAAAAAAAATTGATATCCAAGCCTTCATTGAAAAAAGAAGAAAGAACATACAAAATAAAAAGCTCACAGAGAGGCAGACCTCTTAAAAAAAGAGCCTCCAAACAAATAAAATAATGCCTAGAGTGTAGTTACAAAAGGCATAGATTCAAAGAGAAACATAGAATTTAATGCGAGTCCACCCATCACCCATCGATCTTTCTACCCCTCTAAAGATTTTATTTTTTCTCTCCCCCAAAGCTCCCACCTAATGACACACTCATGTTTACCACAAAAAAGTCCATTTTCTCTTCTTTTTTTTTTTGGATAAGAAACAATTTATTAATGTATGAAACTACAATATGGGCCCTAAAGGGTTACAAAAGAGATCTCCAACTATGAAGAAGTGTGTTATAGCTATAATTATGAAAAGGAGATTGTTTACACCATGAGATAACAAGAGATATAATATTTTCAATAAAAGTTGGAAAAGACAGCTTTGTCGAGGAAAATATACTTGTTTCTCTCATTCCAAATCGTCCAACAGAGAGCCCGAATAAAATTCTCCCATAGGAGCTTTTGAATCTTCTTGAAAGGGTGACCAATAAGTGTCATGGATAATAATGTAGGCATATCCCTGGGTAGAGCAAAACTCCATGAAAATGATTCTCTGATGTAATTCCAGAAGTCCATAGCAAAGGAGAGGGGTCCATTTTCTCACGAAAGAAAGGGAGAGAAAAGCAAAGATTCTTTGCAATTTTCAACTTCCATAAAGAAGCAAAGATTGAATCCCCAAAAAGGAAAAGGGTCAGATAAACCAGAAAATCAAAGAAGGACTAAAACGTGAACCCCACAGAATGTTTAGGATAGGAGTACAGCAACGATCATCCCTACACCTAGGAGGAATCCCCCAGCAAAGATAGTAATAAAGCAAAAAAACTAAAACAACTGCCTATCAGACTAAGGATGCCTGAAACCCAAAAGAATGAAGGATGATGCCAGGCAAATAATATGCTTTTCGTCTGAAACCCAAAAGAATGAAGGTGATGCCGGGCAAAAAATATGCCACGTTGTGATTTTACACAAGAGGTAAATAGAAAAGGCGAAAAAATAAGAAGAAGAGGGGTTTGTTCTCCATCCATATATCTTTTTGGAAAAAAGTATCTCTCCCATCCCCCATCGTACTAGAAAGAAGGCTAGAAAATATGGAAAATTCATCAATAATGCCTTTCGAAGGGTTCTTAAAGATGTCTTGACACCCACTCGCTACCCAAACAAAGGGGAACAAACCATACTTACTCACAAAGGGAAGCTGAATCATGAAAAAATTGCAATAAGCACTTAGCCAAGAAGGTTCTATTGCGAGCTTTTAGATTCCACCCCAAGAAGGCTCTTAGATAGTTAGGAGTTGGCGCATGAGTGTTTGGGTTTATAAGAGGGGTGCAAATGAATGTTCAAAAAGGGGGGAAGTTAGCTTGGAATTCATGGAGGATTCCAAGAGGAAGAGTACCAACACTCGAAATTGTTAGTGTTGTAACTTACAGTGGTTTCTTCTATTATCTTGTGAATACTTGTTTAGATTATCATTTGTGCAGGTGAAACGAAGTTAGATACCTAACCAGTGATCTTTTTGCTTTCCTTTTTTTTTTTTCCAAATCAATAAGTGTTGGTTTGTAAGTATATCATCAATCAATTTATTTTCTAATCGACCTCATGGAGCATATATGACAAGAATAAAAAAACAACAGAAAAGAAAGGACTTTTATTCAACTTCCATAATTTTAAGTAAGAATGAAATATGAACAAGAGAACCTTTGTTAGATGGGACAGAAGAGCCTATTAAAGGTTCAATAACAAAACCATCCAAAATTAAGGAGTTCAGCAATGTTTTCAAACAATGACTATATACCATTCTTCCGACCAAGATCCATTAGAAATAAGGTATTAAATGTGACATATTAAGAAGGTTCATAGATTTTGAAAGGAAAAAAAGTAAAAAAGAAGCAATAGTTATCGTTACACACCAGAAATGAACTTTCTAAAACTTCCATCTAAACTTTGTACAGGAGAGTCCAGATCACCTTGCTCTACACCTAAAAAAAAAAAAGAAAATAAAACTTTCAAGCTTAAAAATTGCTTCCAAGTAAATCAAGGTAAAAATCAGCAAACAAGAGAAATAATATGGTAGGAAAACCAGCAAAGGAAAAAGTGTCGAACATCAAATGAATGTCATTGAGGCTCACAACTACTTTGTTCGACACCCAAGGATTCTACCAACGGCTAAGTTATGAGCACAGATCTGATTCCACTTGTTAGGAACGACCTTCGACCGATCTCCATGTTAGTATGATATTGTCCGCTTTAGGCATAAGCCTCGGAGACGTCCTTCCATTATAT
Source organism: Sechiopsis laciniata (assembly GCA_037833695.1). Lineage (NCBI taxonomy): Eukaryota > Viridiplantae > Streptophyta > Magnoliopsida > Cucurbitales > Cucurbitaceae > Sechiopsis > Sechiopsis laciniata. The sequence goes on from JBBMKA010050223.1 coordinate 12,277, forward strand.
ACATATTGATGTTTCTCTTATCTAGACAATGTGGAACTACTTTGTTTGTTCTTTTGTTAAAATTTCTTGAATCAGTTATCTGGAGCTTTGGATGACCAAGCACGAGTTGTGTGTATATATATATATATAATATATATTTCTGTTTCATAGAGTAGATAGTAGATGGTTGGTGAAAATTACTCCACCTTTCTTGGCACACCAATAATCATGGGTATTCATTATTGGATAATATGAGATTTGATCTCAAAACCAATAGTCAAGGAGTGGAGTAGTTTATCTATCTTATAATGCTAACATCCCCCCTCAAAATGATGACTCTTTGGGTTCATTAATCTTGGAACATATCTCAATTTCATTTTTTATTAGACCAAATACTTGTTTGGCCTTAATGGCCTCTGATACCATATAACATGAGGTTTCATCTCAAAATCAATTAGTAATAAGAGAAGTAACCAATGATCTTATAAAGGTTGACCTTATTAGATAATATAGGGTTCCATCTCAAAACTAATTGGCAAGAAGTGGAGTAGCTCATCTATCTTATAAATGCTAGGAGGTATCCTCACATTTCCAATGTGGGATCTTCAACATTCAAGCCACGCATTGTTTTCCATTGCATGAAAGTGAGTAAGCCTTCGGATAAATGTTTTGCTTGTAAACGGAATCCTTTCAGCGCCAATGTGGGGAAGCAAGAACAAAAGTAAAGTATTTTGACAAGGAATTCTTTTAACCTGATACTACTGAAAATTAAAAAGAATAGAGATAGCGATATGAATGTGTGTGAGTTCTCTTGTATAATAATACATGGGGAATGAGAATTAGTGTTGAAAGCATGTTAGCTCCTAGGAAGTGGAAGGTTAATATACTAAGCTGAGGGAAAAATGAGGTAAGCCTAGGAGAAGAAATAGAAAGTGAACTTATCCACGTTTCTATCTCATCGTTAAAATAAATACAGAATAGACAAAAGTTTTTGGTACATTCTTGAGATACATTTTAAAAGTTAGGAAGGAGAATTGCTCGAGGACAAGCAATCGTTTAAGTTTGGGAGCTTGATAACTCCTAATATATCACGTATTTGATTTCTCTAGGTTAATCCTAACTGGACAACTTTCACTCTAATAAAAACTTTCAGCTATGTGCCTGTTTTGGGTCACTACTTTTAGTGCATTTTTATAATGTGCCTGTTTTTCTATACATTTCATTGGCTTCTTAATTAAGGACCAGCCAATCCATGAAGCTAATAAGTCCCACAAATCTTAGGCTCTAATCTCAAGTTATAAGACAAAATTAAAATCTAAAGAATAAAAAAAAAGAAAAACAATTTTTTAAACACCTAATTGAGAAAAGGGGAAAGAAAAGAACATAAGTTGAACCGAAATGGGAGAATGAAGGAAGACATAAAATCAACAGAAGTACCAACGATTAAGCTTTAAGTAAGTAATAGAAGTAACCCCTGAAGTAAACAAAACAAAATAAAGTTGTGAAGATGAATAGATATGAAAATCTCAACGAATAGATGGTTAATGATCATTGAAAAAAAAAAAAAAAAAAAAAACAAATTCTTTCATATATATTAAATAAAATACAGATAAAACTCCATTAAAAGTCAGAACAATCCAAATAAACAGGCATCAACTTAAAAGACGACAAAAAAGAAATTAAAAAGAAATGAACAGATAATTGTAGAAATGAGAAGAGATTCGTTAAAAAAAAAAATAAATAAAAAGGAGCAGCAATAGTTAGAGAGAGGAGAAGAAGGAAGAAAAGAGAAGTGAGACCTGGTTTCATGGCGCGGGAAGGAGAAATGGAGAATCACATGGATTGATGGAAGGAGGAGAAGCTTGAAGAGCAACAATGGCGGAAGAAGAAGAAGAAGTCTGGAATCGAGGGTGAAAAGTGGGCATTGCAGACTGGTAAGAGACCAACAAAAAAGAAAAGAAAAAGCGAAAGAGTCCAAGCCAGAGTGCGTTGTGCTGCAGGGTCCAGCTGTGGCCTACGTCCCAACCCTCTTCTTCTCTTTCATTATATCCATTCATCATCTTCTTTCTTTCTTTTTCTTCTGGCTTAAATACTACTTATAACTCTATTCCTCCGAACGTGGGTGTGTTTGAGCTACCAAGAATAAAGAAGATAATGAAAATGAAAATGATTTTTCATGTTTTGGTCACCGTGAATCATTTCCTCTATAATCACTTTTTCTATTTAATCGTTATCATTCCTTTTGCTCCAAACGCATCCTAGGAAAGAAGAATAATAATAATTAAGAAGAGAAAATGATTATTTGTGTTTGAGGTGAAAATAATGATTATGAGAAAAATAAAATAATAAATATGATTAGAGTGAAAAATAGTGATACAATGTTTAAAAAATTGTTGGAGAGGAAATAAAAAGTAGTTAGAAGGAGAATGAAAAAAATGATTTTTTAAAAACATAGTTATGAGGGGAATGATTTCTGGTGCCCAAACACAGAGAATCATCCCTATTCTCATTCTCCGTCTTATCCTTGGTAGTCTAAACACACCTTAATAAGGGATAGATGGTCTAGATTAATGATTTGAATTTTTGAGCCGTCAATCTTCAAATCCTTCCAATTTAACTCAACTTAACTCAATCTTATGTGTTTTTAGGTTGGATTTTCCGCATGTTGATCTCATTTTGTCCTTCTAAAATTCAATTGTGAAAATTAAATAAAGAAAAAATGTATGGACTATATTTAAATTTAGTTTGTCTATTTTATTTGAGAATCACCATTTATTTCTTTTGAGTTCCAAAATTTAGACATGGCTTGAATTACAGATATAGATTGGGCACATGCATTAATTTTAATGTGGATGCTTTTCAAAATTAAAAAGCGTTTGAACATTTCATTTCATTAAATGTTTTTCAAACGAAAAGTTTTTAGTAAGTAATTTTAATTATGATTACTTTTTTTTTTTTTTTTAAGATTTGTAATTCTAAAATTTAAAAGAAGGATATAGTGGTTTTTTAAACATCTTCCTTAAAATATATTATTTAGATATTTTTGAAAAAAAAAAAAAACTATTGCTCCAACATTTTGTTTTGAAGGTTGTTGACAGTGCAGCACAACTAATCGATCAAATTTTTAAAAAACAAATCTGATTAAGTTGGCTAGAACAGAAAAACAAACAAAGGTGAGAAATCGATAAATAACGAATTGCTTTTGGAATTTGCAACAATCCGACCTTGATTTTTTTCTCAAGCTCTTAACTCTGATAAAAATCGTGTTAATTTTGTCTCCCTCTGTTTTTGCCTTAGTTACAGGGCGGTGATCGGCTCGCCGGTGACGGAAACAACCATTTTCGATTGTTGAAACGATCAAGAATGCAGTGGCCACAACCAGTCGATTATTTTACAAAACGTAAGTACGATGATCACAATTTGGTATGCTACAATAGCAATATTACCCGCGAAGATTCACTATGGCGGGTCGAGAATCCTGTTACTTCAACTCTTCCTCTGTTTTCTCTCCAACTTTGCCTCATTATTTTCTTTTCTCGTGCCCTCATTTTCGTCTTCAAACCCCTCCGCCAACCCCCCATTGTAGCAGAGATTCTTGTAAGTTTTGAATTTATGCCATTTCAATCTTGTTTTAGTTATGCCCATAAGGTGTTTGTTGAATTGCCTGACAAAAAAAGTTACTGTTTTGTGTGTGTGTGTGTTTTTTTTTAATGAAGGCTGGGGTGGTGCTGGGGCCCTCGTTATTGGGGCAGACTGATTTTTTTCTTAAATACATTTTTACTTTGAAGAGCTTGTTGCCTTTGGAAACTGTGGCGAATTTGAGTCTTGTTTATTACATATTTCTGGTTGGTCTTGAGCTGGACATGGCCCCAATTATGCGTGCTGGAGGGAAGTCCATAAGCATTGCTGTGCTTGGTCTTCTTCTTCCAATTCCTGTTGGGATTGGCTTGCATCACTTGCTCAACAGCAACCAGAAAAAACCGAAGATGGGAGAGGCCGCCGCCTATGGCCCTTTGTTTTGGGGCATTTCCTTAGCCACCACCAACTTCCCTGACCTCTCGCGGATTCTCTCCGACGTCAAGCTTCTCCATTCTGAGGTTGGAAGAACTGCTTTGTCTGCAGCTGTTATAACAGACCTCTGCTCTTGGGTGCTATTTGTCATCACCATGTCAATAAGCAATGCAGGAAAATACTATGTAGTTTCCTCCACAATTGTTTTTATATGTATCTGCTTTTTCCTCTTTCGCCCTGCTCTCAAGTGGCTCATTCGTGTCACCAGCAAGGATGGGAACTATAATGAGTTCCATATCACATTTGTAATGACTGGCGTCGTGGCGTGTGGCTTGATTACTGATGCGTGTGGCTCACATTCCATTGTCGGGGCGTTTATGTGGGGAGTTATCATGCCCAAGGGCGAGCTGAAGGACATGATCACAGGGAAGGTGGAAGATTTGGTTAAATCAATTTTGATGCCTACGTTTTTTTTGGTGACCGGCCTCCGAGTGCAATGGATTAGCATTTCTAAAGACTCAGATTGGGTGTTGGTTATGCTAGTTATCTTCTTGGCTACCTCAGCCAAAATTGTCAGCACTTTCCTTATGGCTATCTTCTGCAACATGCCACCTCGAGAGGGCTTGACTCTTGGCTCACTAATGAATTCCAAAGGCTTACTTGCATTGATAATCATTAGCGCCGGACGAGATATGCAGGTATCAAATGATAGACTTGCAAGCTTTCAGCTTTAAAAAATGAACAATTCATTTGAAAATAATGACTTTTCTATATGCTTTGTTAGGTTTTGGGTTCCCTCACGTTTACAGTGATGGTCATGTCTTTCTGGGTGATGACGGCTCTAATCGGACCAACGTTGGCTTATACCTACAAATCAATCAAGACATCGAGAAAAAATAGGCATAGAACCATTCAAAGCATCAAACCAGAGTTAGAGTTTCGAGTGGTTGCTTGTGTCCATTCCACCCGCAATGTCTATGGCATCGTCCATCTCCTTGGAGCTTCAAACCCCACCAAGCAATCACCACTCTTAGTCTTTGCTATCCATCTAGTCGAGCTTGCTAGTCGTGCAACGACAATGTTGATCGTCCACGGCCAATGCAAAGCGAGCGCTGCCAAAGCCAAGGTTCAGACTGACCACATTATCAATGCTTTCGACAAGTTTGAGAGCCAAAATAATGGTGTTACTATCCATTCCCTCACAACAGTGTCGCCGTATGCCACAATGCATGATGACATATGTGGCATTGCATCCGAGAAGCAAGTCCACTTGATCATCGTCCCATTTCACAAGCAGCCCACTCTCGATGGCGGATTAGAAGATGGCAATCCCTCAATTGGACTTGTCAACAACAATGTGATGGCCAATGCCCCTTGCTCAGTTGCTATCCTAGTTGATCGTGGCCTCTCCACAACGAGCATCACCGATTCCAATCGTTCTAACCATCTAAAACAACAGTTTGCCATGTTCTTCATCGGGGGTCCAGACGATAGAGAAGCTCTAGCTTACGCATTAAGAATGTCTAAGCATTCAGACATCTTCGTAACAGTCATAAGATTTCTCCCAGGGGACGAAGTCAAAGAAATGAGCATATCAGACTTTCCTGGAGAAGAGAACGTTGAAATTCTTTCAGCCTTAGCAAGAGTAGAGAAGGAGAAGATGATTGACAATGATTATTTGCAAAACTTCCTCTTGCAAATCCCAAACTATCCATCGATCCAATACACAGAAGTGGTAGTGAACAATGGGGATGAAACGCTCAGGGTAATAAGCACAATGGAAAATGAGTTCAACTTGTACATATTTGGGAGGGGAAGGGGAATAGTGTCGCCATTAGTGTTAGGGTTGTCCGAGTGGAGCGACTCGCCGGAGCTTGGGGTGTTAGGGGATGCATTGGTGATGTCAAGCTTTGCTACAAATGTGTCCCTGCTGGTGGTGCAACAAGGGGATGTAGATGCAGAGGAGAGGGGTGAGAAGTTTAACGATGGCGGGTTTATGGCAGAGCCGTATGGGGGGCAGGGGACATGGCAGCCGACAACGAAGAAGAACGTTGATGGAGAGAAGAATGAAGAGAGTGAGGATGAAGATGAAGAGAAAGGAATGGAAGGCCACTTTCAATCAAATGGAACTAAAGTCTACCGAACTAAGTTGTGAAGGAAATTATTGGTATCTTCACTCTCAATCATGAGTAAAAACCATAATGTTTTCTTCTCAATTCAATCTCTTGTTTATTTTTTTAGTCAAATTTTCTAGGTAAAATTAAGTATACTTCTAATCTTGTAGATAAATTCGAACCATCTTTCAATTGGTTTCATTGTTTGATTGTAAACCAGTTCAACACCAACGTCACGGGTTCGATCCCGAAAATTGGTATTTGTTCCCCCTCTCCGGATATGTACTAAAAAAAAAAATTCTAACCATCTTTCAAAAACAATTATGTTGTCCAATGAAATGTTGAAGTTCATATTCAATGTGAATGTCAGTCAAATTTAGAGAAATTTATGCGAAGTTCGTTGGAAGCTGTTTGAATTAGTTAATAAGTTAACCGTGACTTTTTTTTTTAATCATTTTTATTCATTAACAATTATATTTATGGTATGGAAATTAGTAGAAGATAACATTAGAGTTATATGCTTGTGAATTGTGATTTTTGGTGGTGTAATCCCATTTTCATATGACTATTTACCACCACGATTTCAACCTACAAGTCAGTCCCATATTTTCTTACGTGATTATTTAAATTTAAAATTTTGAGGGATCATTCAAAATTCATAGAATAGAGGAACGATTTGGGGGTGTATTGAAGGTCCAACAAATCGACTTGACTATGAGTGGCATCGAGACCAACCTCGGGTTTTTAATATTTTAGTAAACAATCATAAAAAAATGGGGTACCCAACTCGCTATTGGCACGACTTATATGTCATAACGAGTTTGTAAGTATATTATAGACTTTAAGGGTATGTTTGGGGCACCGTTTATGTAAACGGCCGGGTTGGTTATAATAACCCAACCCGTGTTTGCCCTATCGTTTATCATAAACGGTGGTTACCTAAACCTGCGTGCCCGTTTATCTAAAACCTACGTGCCAGTTTATTTAACCTTTATATTTTTATTAAATATGTTTATGAATATTGGCTATAAATTTTCCTTCAAATTTTCTAATATATATATATGATGTTTTTTTAACAAAATTAACGGGTGATTGTTTAAAATAATAACTCATGAATTGGTCTTAATTAATAGTATATAATTTT
>JBBMKA010050234.1:0-19521 GCA_037833695.1 Sechiopsis laciniata
TACAGTACTTGCATCTAGTATACATTTGTTACCTTTTATTGGCAGTGAGAGTCCAAGTGTGGACTAGTTTTGTGGTTCTGTGTGGATCGCCAGTGTGCCAGTCACATTGAGGAGTAGGGACGTTTGGTACCACCAATCGAGGAGTTAGAGTTGAGCCAGCTGTAGATGAGACCACGTCCAGTGTTGACCAGACCGGCAGGCCACCTTTGGCCCCAGCTGTTGGTTTACCGAGAAAGAGGGTAGATACTACCTTGCCTCAGAGTGAGACTCCTAGAGCAGAGTTTGCTTCGTCCATAAGAGAGTTGACGGTCTGGTTGTTGGCTCAACTGAGAGCGAAAACTCAGGCGCAGTTGGCAGCACAGCGAGAGGAGTCTCGAGCACAGATAGCCCAGCTGACATAGTGCTGCAGCCATGAGAGCCATGGTTAAGGGATGTTCGTTGAACATCAAGCAGGGGTTCAGAAGTAGGGCTTGAGCATGTTCGTTGGACGAGATGCCAAGGCCAGATTGATGAGTCTGGTGTTCTTGTACAAGTTGTCGGAGTTGCCGTCACTAGAGGTTGTGACCTTGTTGGCCTATTTATAGCAGGGCCTAGAGTTTGTTTTAGCAGCACTTCATGATGTGGTTGGAGGATGCTCGTTTGGCACCAAGCTTGGGTGCAGGCCTAGGTTCAGGCCCAGTTCGCACTGTTGTGCAAGTGATTCTTATGACCTCCTTAGATGTTCAGCATGTTTCTCCAGATGTTTCACTGAATGTGCCAGTTGCAACACTTGATCATGTAGCACAAGTGATCCATGTTGTTAATTGTCAGATGGCCACGAGAGGAAAAGATGTGTGAGGAATGACCGAGAGTATCATTCCCTAAGTTTACCTGAGAGATGAGTAAGAGGTCAGAATTAGAGCGCATAGAGTTGAACCCTTGGTGTTCAGTCGTTGGTTTTGACTCTGTTGAGAGTCGGTTAGACTTCGGTTTCCTGTAGTGGTTAGTATTTGTACTCTCATGTGTACCTTTGAGTAGCTTATTCCCGGTGTGGGTTATTTTGGAAACCACATTAGAGTTGTTTGTTTGGAGTGAGACCGTGCTCAGTCTTCAGAGGAGTTGGGCTTTCAGTTCGAGAACACTATCCTGAAAAGTGCCCTTAGTTTGAGACTGCGAATGTATTCTGCTCGTTGTTGGTTTGCTTGTCGTCAGACAAGAGTTGTTCGTTGGAACGTGACCTTGGATGGTAGGAATCCTTGTTGTTGTTTCGTTAGAGCCCGGATGAAACCGAGTAAGTTGTGGTTGACTAGAAACCACGCAGTTGTTAACTGGTGTTGTTAAGGGTGTTATAGGGATGTTTACTCGGAGTAGAACTACGAGGTGGCTGATGCTTTGAGTAAGAGGACGACACATTCTGCAGCGTGTTTGGTCTCTTGTCCTTGTATTTAGAAAGTTGAAGCTCGCCAGTGTAGTTGTGTTACTGAAGAAGGTTATTCTTGTTTAGTCAGTTGGCTGTTAGACCGTCTTTACGGCAGTGTGTGTCTAGGGGTCGTCGGAAGAACCCTAAGCTTATGGAGATCCTTGCCAGAGCTCAGTCAGACTCAGACAGTGAGTTTTCAATTGCTCGGTTGGAGCGTTGTGGGCAGTTGCCAAGCCTGAGTTAGTTTCGCGATAATCTTTGAGTTGGCCTGAGGTGTAACCTGGGTTTGAGCTTGGATTGCTTTCAAATGATTGTGGTTTCAAGTGGAGATTGTCTTCTCAGCGCAGTGATTGCTTATCACTTTTGTTTGGACGTGACCGTTTAGAGGTGTTAGTGTTTTCTGTCCTTGGGTTATTCCTCTTGGTAAAGAGCTGCAATTCGGTTGTGAGTAGATGGAAACCTTTGTTCTTGAAAGAGTTGGAGTTTGTGACTGTTAAGCTTGAGTGTTGGTAGTTCTACCGACAGGTGGTGAATGGTTAGTACAAGAGCCTTTGTTGACTTGTTAAAAGTTGTATGACCTTTTGAGATTTTGGACGTCCTCTTGTTTTAGTTAAGGTTCGTTGTTATGCGAGGCGTGTTAGTTCCAAGTCTTGACTGGTGAGGAAGCCTTGCTAGTTGTGTTATGCCTGACCTTAGTGGGTCGTAGTTTGAGGATTGTGTTTTAGCAGCTTACTAGTGATTGATCAGGTTGTTTCAAGTTGGATACTTATGGTTACATTGCACTTTAAGCTTTAAAAGGAGGAAGTCCTTTGGACTAAGGGTCTTGCTGCGTTGAAGCACAGGTTAACGTAAGCCAGTTCGGCAGTTTCGGAGGGAACGATTGGTTGAGTAGTGCACAGGGACATTTCAAAGTTGGTTGGTTTGCGCTTTGATGCAGCGTGGTAAGGTGTTTGGTGGGTGCTCCTTGTCAGCTGAAGCCCTTTGAGAAAGTTTACCCGACTCTTATTGTGGAATTGTCGGGGGTTGATTTTGCACTAAAAATTTTAGAGGCACCACCTGTGTGGTGTGAGGATTCAGCTGTTTACGGATAACCAGAGCCTTAAGTATTCCTTCACTTAGGAGAAGTTAAACATGAGACCAAGGAGGTGTCTTGAGATAGTTAAGGACTACAACTGTGAGATATTGTATCAACCGGGAAAGGCCAATGTTGTGGCTGATGTGCTAAGTAGAAAGACGTCATACTCTGTAGCTTTGTTAAGGTCTTAGGTTCATGGTGGAAAGAGTTCGAGGGAGCTGGTATTGCAGTGTTGTTAGGAGAGGTTACCGCCAGGGTAGCCTAGTTGACAGTTCAGCCGTCGTTTAAGCAGATGATCATTGATGGCTAGCTGAGTGATCCCAAGATGAAAACGTTGGTTTGAGAGAGAGATCAGGAGGATGGAGATTTTGTTTCGTTCTAACACCAGACGGAGGTTTGAGGTTTAGAGGTCGGGAGTGTGTCCTAGCTAACGCCGGACCGCGAGTCGAGTTACTTGCAAAGGCACGTAGCACTCCGTTTACTTGGCACCTAGAGGTACCAAGATGTATCAAGTTTTCAAACAGACGTCTGGTAGATGGATTTGAAAAGAGATTTTGCTGAGTTGGTCCGTTGTGCTTCGTTTGTACGTTTCATTGACATTTACTCGTGATTCTATGTTTAGGAGACTCTCGAAATTCATCATTTGGCTCGTGGTTCTGTTGGTGATTCGGTCAAGTCGTCGGGAAGGTAAGGAGTTCTATTATGAACTAGGTTTTTGTGGTTTGAAAAGCATGTGAATGGTTGCTCGTTAGGTTTTATGGAAAATGAATGCTTTATGCCTTGTTACATGATCTTGTGGTTGGAATCTATGTGATTGAACTAGGTCTTTGTTTGTTGTGCCCATGTGATCGCATATTCTTTCCCTGAATCGTACCTTTTTCTTGCATACGTGATGGATTTTTTATCTGTTTGATCATTCGAATGACTGGTTTGCCTAGGGTAACGTATGTAGTGATTGTGACAGAAATGCCTCTAACGTGTTAGGTAGCTCATGAATGAGATTATGCATGCTTCGTTGTTGTTTGTTTCATCTATGTTTTACTATATACGTGTTGTAATGATTATATGCTCGATTTCTCTAATTTGTCTCCTATGGGTTTATTCGTAGCAATCTGTTATCGTGATACCTAGTTTGGATTGTTTATCTTGCACATTAGAATAACTAGGCTCCATTATCGCGTTTACCACTTGGAGGGTCAGTTAGCTAACCTCTGTTAGGACTTGTGTTGCGTTATCAATATCGTGTTATTGATGTGACTCGCTAGTGCCCCTTAGGAATCGAGCAAGGATATAGATCCTCTTTACTTCGAAACACGTGGTTGGGCTGCACTAACCTACTTGTTAATTTTTACATCCGACCAAAGGGTCGGATCTCATCCACGTGCCACATTGTGTACGAAACAACGAGTTCTTTGGTTGTTGAGCGCACGTTATGGGTTGCACCAACTCTCAAGTTAGCAGTTGCACTCGCCTAAGCTAGGCTAAATCTCATGTAACTCTAGTGCTAGTTATATTTTTTTGTTATACTCGTGGAATCTTATATGCTTTGTGCATGGTTCCACTAGTTTTCCCTTCCCAGTACGTGAGAGGGGGAGCCACCATGACTTGCTTGACCTTGACACCTACTAGAATAGGCCAGTAGGACAGATGATGGCACTGGGGAAAGCCTGTCGGTGAGACTGCATGCATTTTGGGGACGTTGTCTACTAGGCAGGTCGGTCCCTACATGCTAGGAGTTAGCAGATGGCATCCCTAGCCCTAGGTTTAGGGACCCTGCAGTTACTCTCACTCGTGGCTCTCCTTGTTAGAGTCATGTAACTTTTTTTGGCAGTCGAGTATACCCTTGTTGACACGACTTATGTGTCGTTGTCTTGACCCGAGGTTTAGGGATCCTATGTGGTTCCCTCACTCGTGGTCCTCCCCGACAAGGTCGGGTGACTTTATTGGCATTGATGTATGCCCTGCAGATATGCTATCAGAGTTGCTCACCGTGAGCATGGTGGGGTCCCTGAAGTAGATCGGGCTACCCCGAGGCATTCGTGTATGTCTTTGTTGATACGCTATCAGAGTTGCGTAGCGGAAGCGTGGTAGGTCCCTGACATAAGGTCAAGCTACCCCGAGATAGTTGTGTATGTCTCTGCGAGCACGGCGTGGCAGGTCCCTACATAGGTTAGGCTACCCCGAGGTATTTATGTATGTCTCCGCTGCAGTTTGGCGGGTCTCTAGCATAGGTCAGGCTACACTAAGACATTAGTGTATGTCTCTACGGACACGGTATGGAACGTGCCTAACCCAAGATTTAGGGAACCTATGTGTTTTCCCTTACTCATGGTCCTCCCCTAATAGTGGTCAGATGATTTCTCAGCATTTAGCTATATCTTTGCTCACGGCTTGCAAGTTGTCGTTTGACATTGTTTGCTCGTGACCAGCCCGGGGGCATGCATGTGCGAGGCACTTAGCTTCAGTTGTCGTATCTTCTAACTTGTTTTTGTTTGCATGCTTAACCTCATGGTGGGGATCCTTACTGGATACATTTCGATATACTCATCCCTTACATTTTCAGGTATTGATCCATTCTGAGGTGGTTAGGCAAGGAGTTGCATCGATCATGGACACGGTGTCGTTATTTTCTATCCGCATTGTTTTTACTTCATGTCGAACTTTATGATTTAAACTCTATTGAATTGTATTTCGTTTTAAACTATCGGGACCCCAAACCCATGTTTTGTATGTTTTCGAACTATCAGTTGTGTTTCACGATTTTACGAGTTTCGTTGGAAATTGCATGTGTTTATCAAATTTATTTTAAGGATTTTTAAATGCATGCGCCCGTAACAACCCATTAGAGTATTTTATAAAGTCGGGTCGTTAGAATAAGTATGATTAGAATGTTCTCAAATAATATTAAAATATTTTTTATTGATAAATTAAGTTAATTTTTAACTACTTGAAGCATTTAAAAATTCTATATTTTAATTTTTTAAAATAAATTATTAAATTAAAAAATATATGACGATTGAATAACATTTTAGTGTTCCATATGTTAATTATTCTCATGGATTTCAATATATAATATATGTATATGTTTGAATTATTTAATAGTAAAGTTGGAAAAAGTATGTGGTTAATTAATTATCACAAAATTATTTTTGATTTTATGCCCTTCTTTTTAGTGTCAGGTGGAGATGGAACTTGTGACTTGTTGGTTTATAAGTATACATTATCGTTTATTTTTCTTTTATAATTATGCTCATTTTTATGTAATATACTTACAATTACATGATTTAAAAAAGTTGTTCATCATTAAATGCATATGTAGATGAACGGTTGTTAATTTGAAAAGTATTCATCACTTAGATTAGATAAACCATTAGTTACATAAAAATAAAATAATAAGTGATATTAAGTTAATGAACATATATAAAATATACTTTGTATTATAAATATTGAGGAGAAAGAATACTTTCAAATATGATATTCTTTGACATATTAAACTGCACACCTACCTTCTGATTGGTCTTGACGAAGGGCTCCGACAGACCAATCACATTTGCATACTATTTCTATTAAAGCTTGTTGCCCAGGGTGTGCACCCTAGATAACGAAATTATTGGGTTGAAATGGCCCTTTGACTATTAGGATGTTGAGCCAGGGTAAGTTTTTCTTCGGTGTTTATGAGGAAGGACATGTTGTTGTTGTTCCTAAAGAGCCAGGACATATTGTTGTTTTCGAGGAACCAAGACATTTTGTCGTTCCTTGAGTTTTGATTGAGTCATAATGTGTTAAGTTGTATTTATCGCATGTTATTGATTGATGATGATTGATATGTTGATGTATGTTCATTGTATCCCAAATAAGAGATTCTTACTAGTATTTCACAATACTCGCCATTCTTACACTTTCCCTCCTTCAGGTAATGGACTCTATCAGTTAGCTGATGAAGAGAAGATGGCAGAATTAGGTCCCGTTTAGTAGAAAATTAATGGTCTGCTATATTCTCCCACATTTTTTAATTTGTTTTTGTTTTAATCTTATAATTATAGATTTTTTTTTTCTATAACAATTGGATACATATCAATTTGAAAATTTTGAAAATTTAAATTAGAGATGTTTTTATCAAATAATTTAATATTTTAGATCCCGTTTGATAACCATTTGGTTTTTTGTTTTTTATTTTTGAAATTTAAGCCTATTCTTACTCAAATTTCCTACAATATATCCATCTTTTTTTAAGAAAGCATGTGGATAATAACCAACTTTCAAAAATAAAAATAAGTTTTGGAAGCTACTTTTTTTTGTTTCCAAATTTTAGTTTGGTTTCTCCAAATATAGGTGAGATGTAGATGTCTAAGTAAGAAAACATATAGTTAGATAGATGTTGTAGGTTTAAATTTTAAAAACAAAAAACCAAATGGTATCAAACGAAGCCTTAATTACAAGTTTTTTAAAATCTTGTAACAAGATATTACTTTGACTATTTACTGTACATCCTTTTACATATCCCAACATCCCAAAAATTGATTATACATTAGAATAACTGTACATAAATTGGATGTAACGGCCCAGGTTTTCATCCCGGTTCTCCAGGTATGTTTCTCTTGTGATTCAGCTGTTTCGTTGGGTCGTTAGGGCAGTTCTAGCCTTCAGGGGTATTTTGGCCATTTTACCCTTAGGCTTAGTTTGGTAATTTATTAGAGTTTCAGAAGCGTGCTTGTTTTGCTGAGACCAGGGCTGTTTTTATGTTTGCAGGGCATCAGAGTTAGTTTGGCATTTTGGGAGGAAAAGGAGCTTGTTTTGAGAAAAAAAGGGATTTTTTTGTTTTGAAGGATTAATTAAAAGAAATTAAAAAGGGGAAGGGCTGTGTTTTGAACTAGGAAAAAAGAATAAAGAAAAGAAGCCAGAGAGAAATCGACTCCCTCTCCTTCATCCTTCCTCTTTTTGATCCATCTCCCTCATTTCCATCTCCTTGCCGCCGATCACCACGCCGAACCGAGCCGCACCATCTCGATCGAGCAGCCCACGCACCGTGACATCCAACCCAATCGTAGCCCTTCGACGATCACCATCGCTGCCCAGCCTACACGCCCGTGCATTCCGCCCTCACCTGATCTCATCACGATTGCCCTCTCGCTCGTCCTCACCAAGCCGCTGTCGCCGCTCGAGATCGCAGCCCGTCTGCGATCCCACTGATCCTCGTGCAGCAGCCCCACGTTCGCTTTCCCTCACGCTCGCCCAACCGTGCCGCTCACGGCCTTGAGATCTCCTAGCCCGCAGCACCGCCTTCGCCAACCCGTGAGCTTCGCCTTTGCCAGCCTGTGCCGCGCAGCCGTTCACCCTCGCCGCTCGCACGCTCAGCAGCCGCACGCTCTTGCAAGCACGCCCGTGCCTTGCAACTCAGCTCCTCGTCGGCGCTGTCGAGGCCACTCCTTACCGAGGCTTTGCCACCGAGCCTTGTGCCTTCGGTTTTGAGTAACTTCCCGAGCCCTGTTTGTTGGATGCCTAGACCTGGTGTAGTTGCTGGTTTTTAATTAATCGCTTGTTATTATTTGCCTAGGTTGAGTTTCGTGTTGGTTCTGCAGCTCAAGGAGCAAAGTTATCTATTTGTCAGTTTTCAGGTAAGGAATCCTTGTCGGGGTTATGTGGACCCTGTGCTTGCCATTGATAGTTTCCTAGTTGTTTGTTACTGTTTTGCTAAGCATGTTAGTGAATAGGTTCTGTTTGATTGCTTGCCCTATTTACTGAATATGCTAGTGGATAGGTTGTCTGTTTACTGTTTTCCTGTTTGATGAACATATTAGTGGATAGGCTTTGCTTGTTTATTGCCTATTCAATGTACATGTTAGTGGATAGGCTTTTACAGGTTTATTGATGTATATGTGCTAGTGGATAGGATTGTATGACTTGTCTGATAGGACCTGGCATGTAGAATGTTGTACCCTGGATTGCACCTTTCTGTTCAAAGTGACTGCTATGTTTATTGACTATTGGCATTCTGTATGTTATTGTGCAATGTTTTGATGCTGAACTCTGTTAGCTTTAGGATGCTTCCTCTTAGCTAGACCATGTTAGGTTGTCATCATCTAGAGGCTGAGAGTGGACCGACGTATGTGTCCCCACTAGTCGGGCTGTGAAGATAGATTCCTTACCCCCGGCAGCCGGGTGTGGAATAGCTACCACCCCGGCATAAGCCTAGTTTATAGCCTGCTAGAGCAGGGTCCTTTCCTTAGTGCAAGCCTGCCTTGGGACGACCTTTAGCTTCAAGCGTTGGTGTGATTCAGGCTGCAACAGTATGGTACCGAGGGCCTCCCGCCTGCTGTGGATCAGTGCTCACCTTTTCGAGTCATAGGCATGCGCACCTAGACCGACATAGTTTATGTAGGCCTACATTTATCCAGTTTGCAGGAGCATGCAGTGTGCGCATATGTGCATTAGATGGCGGGAGGAGAGCTCCCTCGGGCTAGTGTATTAGTACATCTTTCCATTCAGTTTAGAGCCCGACACTTGGGTACTCTTCCAAGTGTCCAGGATCAATATAGTGAGCCGATCACCTTAATCGAGAGTTAAAGACTCTTGAGATTCTGGGGGTTATATTGATAACCCATTTGGAGATTCGTAGTGGATCCTTAGCCGAGAGTTAGAAACTCTCGAGGTTTGAGCATTTTGTGATTGAGCTTGTGTTGAGACTAACTTGTGATGTTTGGATTGCTTGTATGTTAGAATGCTAGATGATGTGACTTGCGTACTGTACCCCAGTTGGGGATTCTTACTGAGTGCCTTTGTACTCACCTTTATTTTTGTGGTTTTTCCATTAGGTAACTTGGGACAGCACCGAGACGACTAGAGGAGGAGCTGGATGATCATGGGAGTCTGCTGCATTTTCTTCTTTCATTTATTTTTATTGATTCAACATGTTAGGGTGTTTTAAGGAACTGGTTTTAGAACTATTTTAAATAAATTCTGGCTAGAGGATTCATTTGTATTGGTTTTGAATAATCTTATATTTAGACTGTTGCTTGCTAATAAAAGTTGATTTCCAGTTGAATTATTTAATTGTCAGATTTTACATGTTTGAAATTCATGCATGCTCAGTAAGAATTGGGTTTATTACTGTTTTACGGGTTCTTACAGTTGGTATCAGAGCTCAGAGTCATAGATTCTGTAGACTAACCTACTAAGTTAGGTCGTTGTCCCCATGATCATCAGCACTCCAACAGCCGTCAGGTATGTCAAAGTTAATTGTTTTAAGGGTTTTGTTTACAGTACTTGCATCTAGCATACTGTCTTAGTTTGTTGTTGGTAGTGTTGGTCCGAGCATGGACTAACTCAGTGTGGTTTGGGTGTAGATCACGAGAGATGCCAATTACACGCAGTGGAGCTGAAACGTCAGCTGCCGCCAAGAGAGGTGGTGGCATCAAGCCAGATGTAGAGGAGACCACGTCCAGAGCTGCTCCGACTGTTAGGCCTCCTTTGGCCCCGACTGTGGTCTTGCTAAGAGGAGGAGCAGAGACCGTTCCGAGAGCTGCTTCTAGAGCAGAGTTCGCGGTAGCCATGCTTGAGATGGTTACGGGTATGTTTGCTGAACAGATAGCAGAGACTCAGGCTCTTTTGGCAGCACAGCAGGCAGAGACCCGAGCGCAGATGGCCTAGTTTACCCAGCTATTTCAGCAGGCACCACCTGGTGGTGTAGTAGTCCCTTCAGCAGGGCAGAGAGCCTCTAGCTCCGCCAGCTCACCAGGAGCCTGTTGTTGAGCCAGAGATTCCCGAGGGTACAGTCGAGGGTGGCAAATGGCTGAAGAATTTTGTTAAGTGGAAACCCAGAGAGTTTGATAAGTTTGAAAACCCACTGGTTTCAGCTAAATGGTTGGCATATTAAGAGTACATTTTTCGAATTATGGGTTGTCCGGATGTGTAGAGGCCGAGATGTGCAGCATACGTGTTGATAGAGATAGCCATTTGATGGTGGTAGTCCACTGACGGGGCCAGCCTGAGCGGTCCCCACCAGCCACTTAGGAGTTCTTTAGAACTGAGTTCAGGACTCAATACATTAGTGAGGAAGCCCAACAAGAGATGGTTGAGGCTTTTGCCAATCTAAAGCATGGAGATGACAGTACTGCTGGGTACGACAAGAGATTCTCAGAGCACAATTATTTTGCTCTAGAACTTATTGGTACTGAAGAGTAGAAAATCAAGAAGTTCATTTGAGGACTCAGGTTGGAGGTCGCCCAAGATGTTAGGGCACTCGCTCCAGAAACTTATATCAGGACTGTGACTTTGGCCATGATTTATAACAAAAAGTATCCTTTAGTGAAAACCCCAGCTGCAGCTCAGAATGTGGCAACTAGTCCAGGGCAAAGATCAGGAACGACAGCAGAGTCGTCAGCTGGGTGTAGTTAGACAGCCACCCTAGTGTGGGTCCTATGGCAGATCTCACTATGGCTTGTGTAGAGCTTCTCCTAGAGCTTGTTACAAGTGTGGTAAGAAGGGGCACATAGCCAGAGTATGCCCACAAGTTGGAACTGATGTCAGATTGGCTCAGCAGCAGGACTGCATTTTTGCCACGACTCGGTAGGAGGCCTAGAGGACAGATGCAGCTGTCCTAGGTACATTACTTGTCTTTGACCATTATGCATATGTACTGTTTGATTCGGGTTCGACCCATTCGTTTATCTCTGTACTATTTTTTAGACAAGCTTGTTTGAAACTTGAACCTTTAGGGTTCGAGTTGTGTGTTGCAACTCCTTCAAGAGTTAGTATGCTTGCTAGTGAGAAAGTTAGAGACGGTCGGGTTTTGGTATCTGGAGAGTTGTTAGCAGCCACCCTCATAGTTCTTCCTATGAGTGGCTTTGATGTTATTCTTGGTATGGAGTGGTTAGCTGAGAACCACGCATTGATTGATTGCCGCTAGAAAGAAGTTGTGTTCAGGCCGCCCAAGAAGCAGAGTTTCAAGTTTCATGGTGTCCAGAGCGGAGTATGTGCGCCGTTGATTTCTGCAGTGAAAGCTCATCGTTTGCTAGCTTGAAGAGTTTGGGGCTACTTGGTAAAGATGTCTAGAGAAGGTCGTCCTTCGTTATCTGTTGACCAGGTGCTGGTAGTGTAGAAGTACACAGATGTGTTCCCAGAGGAGTTACCCAGTTTGCTCCCGTAGAGAGAGGTTGACTTCACCATTGAGCTCGAGCCAGGGACTCTCCCTATCACGAAGACTCCGTACTACATAGCGCCAGCAGAACTGAAAGAGTTAAAAGTGCAGTTGCAGGAAATGTTGGACAGAGGTTTCATCCATCCTAATGTGTCCCCATGGGGAGCACCTGTTTTATTTGTGAAAAAGAAAGATGGTTTGATGCGCCTTTGTATAGATTACAGGGAGTTGAATAAAGTCACGGTGAAGAACAAGTATCCCTTGCCTCGTATTGATGATTTGTTCGACCAGCTTCAGGGAGCTTTTGTGTTCTCTAAGATAGACTTGAGGTCCGGTTACCACCAGTTGAGGATCAGGGATGCAGACATTCCTAAGACAGCATTCAGGTCGAAGTATAGCCATTACGAGTTTGTGGTTATGTCTTTCGGGCTAACCAATGCACCAGTAGCGTTTATGGACATGATGGATAGGGTGTTCAAGGTATTCTTGGACAGTTTCGTCATTGTGTTCATAGACATCTTGATATATTCTAAGACCAGAAAGGATCATGCCTCGCACCTGAGGCAAGTGTTGACAGCATTGAGAGAAAATCAGTTGTATGCCAAGTTCTCCAAGTGTGATTTCTGGTTAGAGCAAGTGGCCTTCCTGGGTCACATTGTTTCTAGTAAAGGTATCGTAGTGGACCCCGCTAAGTTGATGCAGTGAGTTCATGGGCCAGACTTACCACGGTCGTAAAGATTCGTAGCTTTTTGGGTTTGGCAGGCTACTACCGGAGATTCGTCAAGGACTTTCTTGCTAAAGCAACACCCCTTACTTGGTTGACGAGGAAAGGTGTTGAGTTTGTTTGGGATGCCAATTGCGAAGAGAGTTTTGCTTTGTTGAAGCACAGTCTGACGTCTACACCAGTACTGTCAGTTCCGGAGGGAACAGATGGTTTTGTTGTGTACAGTGATGCTTCTAAGTTTGGTTTGGATTGTGTTTTGATTCAGCACGGTAAGGTAATTACTTATGCTTCTCGTCAACTGAAGCCCTATGGAGTTGGCAGCAATTGTCTTTGCACTAAAAATTTGGAGGTATTACTTGTACGATGAAAAGATTTAGATGTTTACAGACCACCAGAGTCTCAAGTACTTCTTCACTTAGAAGGAGTTAAACAGAAGGTAGAGGAGATGGCTTGAGTTGGTAAAGGATTACAACTGTGAGATCTTGTACCATCTGGGTAAGGCCAATGTTGTGGCTGATGCCTTGAGTAGCACCCTTGTTGAGTTTCTAACTTCCATTGCAGAAAGAGTTGGAGCGAGCCGGTATAGCAGTGTTGTTGGGAGAGGTTACCGTCAAGGTAGCCCAGTTGACTGTTCAGCCTTCGATCAGACAGAGGATCATTGATGGCGAGCTGAGTGATCCCGAGTTGAGTAGATTGATTGCTAGGGTTTAGAAAAATGGTAATTTTGATTTTGTGGTAGCACCAGATGGTGGTTTGAGATTTAGAGGACGCCTTTGTATGCAAGCAGACGCTGAACTGCGAGCTGAGTTGCTCACCGAGGCTCACAGTTCTCCATTTACTTGGCACCCAGAAGGTACCAAGATGCATCAAGATCTTAAGCAGACCTTCTGGTGGAGCAACATGAAGAGAGAAATTACAGAGTTTGTTAGTCGGTATCTCACTTATCAGTAAGTGAAGGCTTCTAGACAGAAACCCGTAGGTTTGTTGTAGCCACTGAGCGTGCCTCAGTTGAAGTGGGAGAAGATCTCCATGGACTACATTTTTGGGTTACCGAGAACACCGAGAGGGTTTACACAGATCTTGGTTGTTGTTGACCGTTTAATCAAGTGTGCGCACTTTATTCCCAGTAGGATCACCTATACCGTGGAATAGTGGGCACAGTTATTTTTAGAGTAAATCGTACGGTACCATGGGGTGCCAACAAAGATTGTGTCTGATCGAGATTCTCGTTTTACTTCTCGTTTCTAGAGGGCGCTCTAGAAAGGTTTGGGCACAGAGTGCAGTTTCAGTACCGCATTTCATCCTCAGACAGATGGCCAGATAGAGAGGGTGAACCAGATTTTAGAGGATATGTTGCGAGCCTATGTGTTAGACTTTCCGGGCAGTTGGGAGAGGTTACCGTCAAGGTAGCCCAGTTGACTGTTCAGCCTTCGATCAGACAGAAGATCATTGATGGTCAGCTAAGTGATCCCAAGTTGAGCACGTTGATTGACAGAGTTCAGGCAAATGGAGATTTCAACTTTGCAGCAGCACCAAATGGTGGTTTGAGATTCAGAAGACGTCTTCGTGTGTCAGCTGACGTCGGCTATGAGTTGAGTTACTTATCGAGGCTTACAGTTCCCCATTTACTTGTCACCCATGGGGTACCAAGATGTATCAGGATCTTAAACAGACCTTTTGGTGGGGTAATATGAAAAGAGAAATTGCAGAGTTTGTCAGCAGGTGTCTCACTTGTCAGTAAGTGAAGGTGCCCAAGCAGAAACTGACCAGTTTGCTACAGCCATTGAGCATACCTTAGTGGAAGTGGAAGGAGATCTCTATAGATTACATTTCTGGGTTGCCAAAGACACCGAAATGGTTTACTCAGATTTGGGTTATCGTTGATTATTTAACTAAGAGTGCGCACTTTATTCCCGATAGGATCACCTATACCGTGGAGCAGTGGGCATAGTTATTTTTGAAGTAGATCATTCGGTACCATGGCGTGCCAGCAAAGATTGTGTCAGACTGAGATTCACAATTCACTTCTCATTTTTGGAAAGCACTCTAGAAAGGTTTGGACATTGAGTGCAGTTTTAGCACAACATTTCACCCTCAGACAGATGGTCAGACAGAGAGAATGAATTAGATTTTGAAAGACATGTTGCGAGCCTATGTGTTAGACTTTCCGGGCAGTTGGGATTAATATCTACATTTGATGGAGTTTGCTTATAACAACAGTTATCAGTCTACGATTCAGATGGCTCTATTTAAGGCTTTGTATGGTTAGTGTTGCAGATTTCTAGTGTTTTGGAAAGAGGTTGGTGACAGGCAGGTTTTGGTCCTAAGTTGTTACAGTTGACCAATGAGGAAGTTCAAAAGATCATATCACGTATGAGTTGTTGGGTTATATTTGTGATTTCAGGGGTTAGAGGTTTATTTTTGCATTTATGGATGATTTCCACGTGTCCAAGTTAGGGGTTTCTAATCAATCAATCAATTTATTTCTTCATTCATTTACCAATCGATCAGAGCAAAAGCCAGAGCAGTTCCAATACCCCTTCCCCCTCTATCGATTTCTTCTCTATCGCTCTTCATCTTCTCTTCCAAACGATCCCCACACCAACAGAGCCGTGCCCACCTGTTGTTCGCCTGCCCCGAGTCGTGCCCTACCGAGCCACCGAGCAGCCTATCTTCGAGCCTTGTGTTCGTTTCGTTCCGTGGGATTTAGGTAATTTCTAATCCCTCATGTTTCCTGTTGGTTTAGCTAATGAGGCACTTTTTGACTGCTTATCTATATTTAATCTAGGTTGTGTTTAGCTGGTTGGTGTTGATTATCTACAGCTGAAGGAGTACTTGTTATTTGTTCTGTATTATCATTCAGGTAAGGATTTCTTATGTAGGTTGTGTGGACCCTGCACTTGTTATTCATTTATTATTTTTTATGCTGTATGTGTTTATTGTTTCGAGCATGTTAGGTAGAAACCCTATTGTGATGATGATTTGTCTTTGAATGCTAGCATGTATCAGTTCCAAGTTGCTTGGAATAGTATCATGCTAGGATTGACTACTATCTGTTGATATTTGTTAGGGAGCTGGGCATGTAGAATTCTTAAGACTATATCTTGATAAGTTTTCGTCGTCTAGAGGCTCTGAAAGGATGTGAAGTAACATGTCGCCCTCTCAGACCCAAGGATGTGGTGTAACATGTTGCCTTTGGTATGGCCTAGTTTCTGGCCTGCTAGAGTGGGGTTCTAATCATGGTGTAAGCCTGTCATGGGAGAATCTTTTGCTTTAGGTGATAAGTGTGAACAGGCTGCCACAGTAGGGTGCCGATGGCCTCCCACTGATTGTGGATCAGTGGACACCATTTCTGAGTCTTGTTAGGCATGTGGACTTAGACCAGTGTAGTCTGCGTAGGCCTGCATTTACTTGGTTTCAGTAGCATGCAGTGTGTGCGCACACGCACTAGATGCCGAGAAGAAGGCTTCCTCGGACTAGTGTCGTAAGTACATCATACCTTGTGATTGTCTAGAGCCGAACACTTGGATTATTCTCCAAGTGTTCAAATTAGTGTAGTGAGCTGATTGTTAGGTCGGGGGTTAGCGAACTCTCGATATTGGGAGTTATGTTGATAACTCAAGTTTAGATTGGAAGTTGATCAGTTTTTCATGTATTCCTAGGATGCTAGATGATGTGATGACTTGTGTATTGTACCCCAGTTAGGGATTCTTACTAAATACCTTCGTACTCACCCTTATTTCTGCAGTTTTCTATGAGGTAACTTGAGATAACACTGGGAAGGCTAAAGGAGGAGTTGTTTGACCATGGGAGACCACTGTCGTGATCGATTTATATTTATTTTTATTTCTTTTGATTCAGTATGCTAGTTAGGAGCATTCTTTATTTGAATTCCTTTATGTTGGTTTTTAATAATCTTTGGCCAGAAGCTCGAACTTTTTTTTAGTTCATTTATGTTTTGAACTGTTATTCATTTGAAATAAGAGGAGTTTTGGTTTTCAGTTTCCTGTTGTAACTGTATTTAATCCATGCATGCTGAGTAAGAACTGGGTCTAGGATGGCTTTAGAAGTCAGGTTGTTACAAGTGGCCTCTTCTGTCGATGGGTAAACTAGACCCCACGGGGGAGGGTACCAAAATAAACGGGTCAAACAGTAGATGAAAGGGTCAAGTGAGTCCGGACTGGCCCTTCCTCTCACGCTACTACAACGAGTAAACTAGTGGAACTATGCACAAAGCATATGGGGTTCCACGAGTATAACAGAAGAAAGATAACTAGCATTAGAGTCACACGAGGTCCAGCCTAGCCTAGACTGGTGCACCGGTCAACCCTGAGGGTTGGTGCAACCTGTGACATGCACTCAACAACTAAGGAACTCGTTGTTCTGCACACAATGTGACACATGGATGAGATCCGTCCACCTTGGTCAGATATCAAGGTCAACCCATAGGTTAAAGTAGCTTAACCACGTGCCACGAAACAAAGAGGATCCTTATCCTCGCTCGATTCCTAAAGGGCACTAGCGAGTCACATCAAAAACACGATATTGGTCATGCAACATGAGTTATAGCAGGGGTGAGCTAGCTAGTCCACTAGGTGGTTAACGCGATAATCGAGCCTGGTTATTCTAATGCCAACATAATCGAACTAAACTAGGTATCCTGATAACAGATGGCTAAAAGAAACCCTTATGCGGCAAAATGGAGAAACGGAGAATATAATCATTGTAGCACGTATACAGTCAGACATAGATGGAATTGAACATGGAATCATTCTAATACGTGTACAACCAACCATAGATAAAAACAAGTAACAACGAAACATACACATATATCCATTCATGAGTTACCTAACACATTAGGGGTATTTCTGTCATAATCACTACATGCATTACCCTAGGCAATTCAGTCATTCGAATGATCAAACTAATAAACAGTTCATCACTTATATAAGCAAAAGGTACGATTCGGGGAATGATAATTCGATCACATGGGCACAACAATTAGAGACAGGAAGCAATTTGAGAGCTACACTACGATTCCATGCTATCACGAGTATGATTAGTTCAATCAAAGGGTTTCAAACACAAACAAACATAACAAGTCATAAAGCATCATTTCTCGTAAATTCTAACAGGTCATTATTCTCATGCTTTTAAGCCACAAACCCAATTCACAATAGAACTTCTTACCTTCTCGACGACTTGACCGAACTACCAAGCTAAACCACGAGCCAAACGACGAACTTCGGGGACTTTTCTAAACATGAAATTGCACAAAAGTCAATGAAATGGACAAACGAAGCACAACGGGCTAAAACGAAGCAAACCACGCGAACGGGAGTAGGAAATTGAGCTGACGATGCATCGTCAGAGGGCGGTGGCGCGTCACCACGGAAGCTCACAAACATTACCTCAAATCGAAGCCTTTGATCTCACGATCTCGGATCTAGTACTCACACGCCAAATCAAGCTCTCCAAAGACACAAAACTATGAAAAATAGAGGTGGATTTCAACTGCTAAGCTTGCCAGAAAAATCAAAATGAAGGTTGAAATTACGTGACTTACCCAGAGACAAACTCACGGCGACGAGGCTAGGGGCTTGGTCGCGATGGTTGGAAGTTGCCGGTGAAGCACAAGGCAGCTGGAGACGAGCTCATGCGCGAGCTGCTGAACAGAAACAGAGGAAGAGAAAAGCGAGGGAGAAGGTGGTTGGACGAGAACCCACGTGGCAGCTGCTTCGCCGGAGACCACTGCTGCACGAAAAGGCTGGGTGAACCAATGAAGAAGAGATGGACAATTCCATGTGTTGTGCAGCTGGCGAATTCGAAGGTGACACGTGTCGCTCAGCCCAAGGGCAAACACTTCGTAGAAGGAAAAGAGAGGAGATGGACGGTTGAGATCGAAGCTGATCGGACGGTGGAAATGCGTCATTTTCTCTTCCTTTAGCTAAGTGACACGCGGGAGAGCTGAGATTGGGGAGGGGAGTTGTCGGCTGGGGAGTTAATGAGGGAGAGAGGAAAAAAAAAAACAAAACCCTTCCTTTTATTTAAAAACATTTTCCCCTTTATTTGGTATTATCCATTTTCAAAATCCATAAAACCCTAACCATAAAGTAGCTTTAATATCTACCCAAAATAAACAAATAAGCTTCCATTTAATTTGTTGTAATAGAGTTAAACATTAAATATTTAAAATGAGAAAGAGTTGAACTAGAATTTAACCCTAAGTGTTTAAATAAATCTTTTTAAACCACTTGCTTAATTAAAAGATTATTCCACTTAACAAAGTAATAATTAATGAAAAATAATGATAATAATTTAGGGTGTTAAATAATTTCAATGTTTTTAAATGTTCATTTTATAGAGTTCGAAAAGACGATTTCAACACATTTTGTATCATTCAAATTGGAGTTCAAACAAAGGAGTTATGAATAAAGTAAAATTGATAGAAAAATCCATCATGACGATGACGTGGCAAACGTGGACCAATCAAATGTAACAAGTGGCAGTTGAGCTGTTCATGTGGACAAACAGTAAATCAACACGTGGAAGTTTATTTAAAATTAAAAAAAGGGAAAAGCTAAAATCATATTTTGGTTTATTAATATTATAATATTAAAAATATTATTTTGCTATTAAATTTTTATATTCCTATTTGGAAGCTATTGCAGCGTGACACGCGGCCATTATTCTTCTCATATCTGTCATTTCGAACGGCAGCATTAATGATCAATATTAAAAAAAATTTCTACCCTTTGAGATGGAGACACATGGCGCTTTCCTTCTTTCCTTCCCCTTGTGAACGTGTGTTTTAATAAATTTTTAAAACTTAAATAGAATTGACAAGATCAAATAAAATCTGTATTTTAGAAAATCAAATCAAAATTATATATTAATTTAGATGGGTATTAAGATTTAGGGTGTGTTTGTTCTTTGGACATGAGAAGTGGTTAATAACTACTCTTTAATAACCACTCGTTATTCGTTTGTTTTTTGTAGTAAACAACCATTATTAACCTCCCTTCAATCACTTTTTAATCCCACTTCAAATTTGTATTTTTTTTTTCAAATTCTATATTAAATCTCATCAAACTTATCTTTTAACTTCGACTAACATCAATATTAAAATATATATTTCTAAAAATAATTTTAACTCTATTGAAAAAAGTCAATAGCATGTTGACTTG
>JBBMKA010050256.1:0-19516 GCA_037833695.1 Sechiopsis laciniata
GTAAGATAAGATTTGTTTACTTGAGATAATTTGTCAATCACATATTGTTAACTAACTTCACAAAAGTAATGGTAAAACCGTAAAAATCATAAAGTGATTTAAGGTATTGTTTCTATAATACATGTCTTTACTTGCCAATTTAAATGCAACATAAAATCTTGTGATGGGATACTTTTAAAAATTGAATTAATTTTGAAAATATAAATTGAATTAAAAAAAAAAAAAAAAACCTAAAAACTAAAGTAGATTCTAGTGTTTGGTAAGAAATGATGAAAAATACATAAATTTATAAGTAGAATTTGTGAGATTTTTTTTTTCTTAGATTAAAACAATTGGGAGTAGGGGGATTCGAATCCATGGCTTCTTGGACATTAGGCGTACACTAATGTCGATGAGCAACTGCTCATGTTAGCATAGAAATTATGAGTTAACCTTTTAGATTCCAAAATTTACCAAATTTAATTAATTCCTTATAGATTATAATTAAAAAAATTAATAAATTGTGAAAGTTTTATACATTAATTATCAATTAATAATATTATTGTATTAAACATATTCCAAAATTTATTTAAAATAAATTTTGAAGAATGAGTTTACTTAATTTTTTTAATAACTTGTTTCAAATAATGTCATATGACATAATTTCAAATGGTAAGAAATTATTTGGACAAAACAATCCAAAAATAATTTTTCCTTCCAAACACATTTAAAGGATTAAGATATAAGATTAAAATTATATATATATAATCAAAAAACAATTTTTCCTTCATATATATAATTTTTAAATTTTTTATTCCAAAATCAATTTATTAAAAAAAAAGTCATAAGAGTAATATTGTTTTACCCACCAAAGGAACCTATCTTTATTTATTTATTTTTTCTAATAAACATTTGTTTAAATAAAGATTGTGAATAAATTCGTAAGGTTGTATGTATTATTTGAATTTGAACAAAACATAACACTTTTAAATGTTTTTATTATTGAAAAATTTAAGAAAGTAAAAATTGAAAAGAATATGTTCTTTCAAATATTGAGTCAGAAAATGTGAAGAAAAAAAAAATTTTTAATAGTAGCAGTTGAGAGTTTAAAAAATAGTTAATTCAAAAACTTATCGAATTTCACTATTCATTATATATTCTAATTAATAAAAAAATCATTTAAATATATAATTATTTTCACTATTTTTTTTAATCTTTTTTTTAATTTATTATGCAAAAGAAACTTAAAAATCTTTTTTGTAGGTAGAAACTTAAAAAGTTAATATCTAACTTAAACTACAATTTATCTGAGATAATATAATTAATTAAAAAATTAAATACAAAGAATAGAAACTTACCATCCTTTCCAACTTGTATAAAATAAAAACTAAAATAATTGGAATAAATATAATTTATAAATTAGAATTAGAATATATATAATAAATATTTTACCAACAAAATTGAAATATAAGTTTATATTTTTTTGTAATGAACAGTTTTTACAAATGTACTTGAAAAACATCTTAAATAAAATAACAATACATTATTATTTATAAAAAGTACAACAATAATATCAACAATAAAAAAATTTAAATCTCTAACTATCAAAATTATTCTATAATAGATTTGTCACTTGAGAATTTGACAAACAAACATAACTCCACCACTATCTTGATGTCATGAAAAGTTGTAACTTATAGGTAAAATCATAAAAAAAAAATCTCCCCTTAAACCATAAAAAAAGTGATATTTTATTTAAAACCACACTCAAACCTAGCTTATGAATACATTATGTTTTTTAATTTTTTTTTAAAGTTAATAAAATAAGAGGTGGCACATTTGAAATTATAAATAATTATTTGGACAAAATAGTCAAAAAAAAAAAAATAAAAAATTCTCTCTCTCAAACCACCCTTTAAAATTAAAGATACAATATAATATGATATTTTGCTTGAAAACTCAAATATATTATCTTTATTCATTATTATATGTATACATCTCCCACTTCTATTTTCTTAAATTGAAAAGGATCAATATTTGCTAATAAAAGATGAATGTTAAATTAAATATATCAAAACAACAAATCAAAGAAAACATGAATAATAATTAAAAAAAAAAAAAAAAAAAAGTAGAAGAAAGACATCTCAACAATGAGGATTAAAATTCACATTTTTATTGAAAAATGGTGGATGAGACTTCTTTATATAGATGTAAAATTAAAGAGTTTTAAAACTTTGAATATTTTATTGAAATTAAAAGAAAAAGTAATTAAATGTATATTTACACATTTATTAAGATATAATATTTACACGGAATATTTGAAGTTATGAAATTTAAAAAGATAATATCCATTGAATATAATTAGTGGACATGTGAAAATAAATGAATATTTACACGTGTGAATATTTGAAGTTATGAAATTTAAGAAAATAATATTCAAATATAATTACATGGACATGTGAAAATAAATGAATTAATTGGAAAAGGAGACTATTTTATATAGAAAATTCGAGACATAAATCGGACAATTTTTGGATTTTGTTTGAAAATTTTGATTGTTCATAATATAAGTTGAATCTCTTATCTTCTAACTTAGACATAAAATCTATGAGATTTGGTAAAAATATCTTATCTTCTACGTTATAAAGATGATAAAAATCTAAATGATAATGTAAATATCTTCTATGTTATTATAATATTTACGGTGTAAATATTTGAAATTATGGAATTTAAAAAGACCTTCATTTGATTTTATACTTAATTTAGTTGAATATTTTTATGATTTTAATGACTAATAATTATAATTGTTGATATAACCTGAAAAAGGGGATAAATAATATAAGTTTAGCACTTGGCAAAATTTAGAATTTTTTTTTGAAAATCAGCAAAATCTAGAATTTAA
The DNA here is from genome assembly GCA_037833695.1 of Sechiopsis laciniata. NCBI lineage: Eukaryota > Viridiplantae > Streptophyta > Magnoliopsida > Cucurbitales > Cucurbitaceae > Sechiopsis > Sechiopsis laciniata. Next base: position 2,882 of record JBBMKA010050256.1, read on the forward strand.
TCACAATAATAATTCAAAATTGAATTTGTAACACATGCATTATTATTATTATTATTATTATTATTATTATTATTCTTACTTTTGTGGGTGAATTTAAAATAAAAATCAATTAAATAAAAGATGGCTGAAATAATAGGTGTCATATTTGAAATTAGGAAGAATCACTTGGACAAAATAATCCAAAAATGATTCTTTCTACTAAGCCACATTTTAAGTAGTAAAGATAGGTCAAATTGGAAAAGTATTTACAATACTAGGCAAAAAAAAAAAAAAAAAAAAGATTTAGCAATCATAGTAAAAAATACGGTATTATTAATACTAATTATACAGTATTATTAATACATAATACTACCTCAATACACAATACTGTACTAATAACATACAATATTGTATTAATAATACAAAATACTATATTAATAATAAAATAATACTCTATAATGAATATTAATAATACCATATTTTTTACTATGGATGTAAATATTTTCAAATTTGCCTAGATCTGCGATTATTTCGTTAAATTGGACTATCGAGCACAATTTCCCATGGTTTTATTATCTCTTCTTTAATTTATGATTTAGCCATTGATTTAAAATTTATATAAAATTAAACATTTTCTTAATAAGTTTATAAAAAGAAGATATTTATTACTATTTCCCTATTCAAATTTGGATATGTCTAAAAGTGGCCCAACAACTCAACATGAGAAAAATGACTCGATAACAGGTCAAGTTGACCAAGATCGATATCTTTAGCTCCCGACCAAAAATAATACTTTCCTCTTGCCTAATAGTATTGATCCACACAGAACCTATATGTAACAGTCCCAATTTTTCTATTTAGGGTGTGTTCGGGGCAAGATGAATGGTAATGATTAAGTGGAGAATGGTAATGAGAAGGAGAATAGAAAGGGGAATGATTATAGGGGAATGCTTATTTGTGTTTGGGGTGAAGGTAATGATTATGGGGAGAATGATTATTTGTATTTGAGATAAAGGTAATGATTGTGGAAAAAATAAAATAATGAATATGATGTGAGTAAAAAATAGTGATGTGATGTATGAAAAATTGTTGGAGAGAGAATAAAAAGTAGTTAGGGAAAAAATGAAATAAGTGATTTTTGGAAAACGTGATTATAAGGAGAATGATTCCCAGTGGTCCAAATACGGAGAATCATTCTCATTCTCATTCTCCTCTTTATTCTTGGTGGCACAAACACCTCCTTAATGTTATAGTGTGGATATTTAATAATTAAAAATGGGTTTAATATGATTGACTAAATAAATTAAGGTGTTTCTCCTTTAATTGAAATAATATTTATTAATGGACTTTCCTTAATTTAAAATATGAATATATATTAAATGTTGTATTAAAATCCTAATTTATGCCTAATTGAAGGTCATATTTAAACCACAAACATTCGTCACTTCTCCAAACTCTCTCTCACCATTTCTTTAAAAAGAAACTCTTATCTTCTTTTGTAGATCTACAGATCTAGAGAGTTCCATTTGTAAATCTGAGACCGAATCCATACTTGGGAGGAAGAGAGCTTTCCGAAAAGGTATGACACGCCTCATTCACCCACCATTAACTCCATTGACTAAACCTTTAAACCCGTATTTTCATTTGTAGATCTATAGAGCTAGAGAGCTCCATTTGCAAATCTGAGGCCTTATCCGCGCTCAGGAATAAAAGAGATTTTCAAAAAGGTACGGCACGCCCCATTTCACTTGTCACCGCCATTGTGCTCTAGAAAGTGATTTTCTTATCTGAGCCTCATTTGCTCTGTTTTTTACCCCGAGTTTATTTTTTGATATATTAGATATTTTTGAGATCCCGAGCTTGCCATTTTTCATGTTCTACTCGCTAATGTCCTAAAATCATTATTTATCTATTAGGATCGATTCTTTAAGGTTAGCTTGGGAATTTCAAGTGTAGATTCTTTGGATTCGGCCAAGGTACGAGATATGTTCCCCCTGTTCGTAGTCTGTAGTTAATAACATGTGTATTTGTTGCCTACAATTGCATGTTTATCGTTGTTGACTCGTATTTATGATTGCTTGTATGATAACATGTACCTTGCTTGAGCCATTCTACTATTGATATTATCTGGATATGCTCAACTTATGTTGCTATATGTTTGACAAGGATGTTCCACGGTGAACTAGCCTAGTATTTCTTGTGTTATTATACTTATTGGCATTTGTTATGCATGAGTTTTATGGTTCTTCCATGATAGGTCAGGATGTTCTATGGTGAACTAGCCTAGCACGGCTGTCCCATTGTGACCTGTTTATCTAGTGTCCCATAGAATTTGAGAATTTGTTGTTCCATAGGGAACCTGTATGTTGTCCCATGATACGATTTCGGTTGTTGTATAAATTCTAATAACTAATTCTAAGTATAAGACTATGGCTAAAACTTTATGCTTTTGAATGGTATTATACGCAAGTATATGTAGTCGATCTTGCAGCAAGTGATAAGTATATATTTTATCGTTCTCCACCGGAAATTGGTAATTAATAATGTTATCTTAAGAGTTGCAGAGAGAATAATAAAATCTGGTTCAAGCAGGTTGTGGTTTCGTTTTGAAGTATAGTTAAATAATGCAAGCGATAAGTAAAGATTGAGGAGCTATTAAGGTTAAGCCTAGATTAAATAGTGGTGAGACGTTAATTGTGCTTCGCTTAACTTAAAGCTCCCTCTCGGAACGCGTTACTACAAACTCGTCGGTACATTGCCCGTGAGTTTGGGTTTCAAACAAGTGATGTGCACGCTACTAGTGGAGGGGTTATTCCTAATCCTCCTCCTAAGAATACGAAAGATCAAGCATCGCCTAGCAATTACGGTAGGGTTAATTTCTTGCCATCCCCTCTATCTAGGAAGACACAAAGCGAGCTACATGAGGGTTGTCAATCGATGCTTGCTAAATTTAAACAACCATCATAATTATTAATGCATCTTTCTTTATTTAATCTCTACTTAAATACTTTATTCTCTCTTGATAGAAAGAACCAAAATTCCCAAGCCATCTTAGAGCTTGAGATAGATTATCATAATCACAGATATGGGTAAGTTTGGGGGAACTAAACCTCACCTTCATTGAGGACAATGAAGACTTTAAGTTTGGGCGTGAGGGATGCCCGATGAGTGATTTAACTTTTAAAAAAAAATTGAGTGTGAAAAATAAAGATCTAAACATTTTGAGCAAAAGATTAAGGCATTAAATGCGAATAAGCCATAGGATTTCCATTACTCCATTGTCCACTATTAGTGCAAGTTAAAACTTTCCATTGCTTAAATGGGACGTTTTATGCTCAAACAAAATATTTTAAGAACTATGGATTGTGGACATGAGTATAACCTGATAGGAATGCGACAAGCATAAGCCTCGAAGGATCACAGAACCTAATTAGTAGACTTAACAGAATGTTTTGAGCACACTTAGTTGTAGAAGTGATTGTGTACAATAAATTAGGTAATAAGAAATAATTGTGCTGAGGAAGATTTTAAGGCAAAACCTGACTCTTTTGGAAGGTTTGAAAACTGAAAAGAGAAAGATATTCGATGCTAAGATTATTAGCTGCGATAAGACTTGCTAGAGTTAAGCTCGAAAGGAAAATGTCGATTTAGTTTAATAGGAATAATTAATAGATAGACTATGCATTACTTGGGACAAGCAATGATTTAAGTTTGAGGGTGTGATAACTCTCAAATAGAGCACATTTTAAGCTATTCTATTATGCATTATTCTAAGGTTCAAGGGAAATAATAGGGCTTTAATATGTAAATTACGAATAAAAACTATTAGAAGTCGCATGCATTCATAAATTAGCATCAGAAGCATAGTTTCACGGTTTTAGCATAAATATTGAATAAACTGTTCTAAATCAATGTGCAATGTAAGATATGTGAAGCTTAAGCACGAGAAGGTCAATTCAGTGCGAACGGTGACAAATAGCCTGAGGAAGTACTAAACAATAATGCAAACACGTTTGAATATTCACACCAACAAGGAAACAAATGAAGAATCAATCAAGCAATTAAGTTGGTGTCAATCAAATAAATCTCGACCGAAAACAAGAGACCCTGCATTAATGAAGATTTTACAGCTCACCCAAGCTTGCTGACCAAGTAATTCATCTATATAAATAGCAAGAGGGTTAAAAGCCAATCTCAAAGAGAAGCAACCGGTGGTGTTCGTGGAAGCCAGTGACAAAGGGACTACACACTTCACAACCATACCAATTCCAACTTTTTATTGTTTTTCTTAGAAATAGTCTATAATTGTGAACATTTAGTAGTAGTAATAAAATTAGCTGATTGTAACTTCTTACTTGTGTTTATTGCTATGTTGCGTTATAGGAGTTATTGATGAGAATTTATTTGTAGAAGCATGTTAGGAGCGTAGGTTATCATATTTTACACTGCTGCGTTGTTAATTAATATACATGCATCGATTAGCTACCCACGTATGTACCCTGCGGTGAGTTCGGGAGAAGGAACTGCAGGATGATCCAGTATGCTTCGTTAGGTTTGGGTGAAAGTCTTTTTACCATTTGAAGTGTTAGGGATAACCTTACTAACGCTGGCGTCGCCCTAAGATAGTATGGAGAAGAGGAAGTTGGATCTGCCATAAATCATTAAGTGCGGAAGTTACTTTTTAGATTAGGGAAGCGTGAAACTTGATAACTAGTTCTACATTATTAGCATCTTTTGCAGTTATTTTCTAAGCACTACTTATTGCATTCATACTTAACTCTAGCTTGCATTAGCATTCATATTTACTTACTGTTAGCATCAACCACAAAACTAACTTCAAAAACCATTCTTATTTTATTTTGCATAACTCTCAAGATAAAAGTACTTAATCTAACCTCAATCTTTGTGGAGAACGATAAATATAAATACTTATCACTTGTTGTATACTCGACTGCGTATACTTGCGTATTAATGCGATTCGAAGCGTAGAACTTAGTTTCACACGTAGAATTAATCATTAGTTTATCTATACAGCACCGAATAGTTTCAGCCACTTGCTATGCATCTTGAATTAAAATGATATGCATGACTATGCGAATGAGGTGTAAAATGAAAACAAATTTCTATATTCAAAAGCTTGTAAATCTGTTACAACCTACTCCTAAGAAAAGAACTCCAACCGAAGAAAAATAATAAAAAGAAACACGATAAATGGGCTGCTAAAGAACCGACGCCACTGTCACTTGCGGATCCTAATCTATGACAGACACCATGGTACTAACTTGCTTGAGTTCCATCAATGGTGGACACCTAACAGAACCAGTACACTTTGGTCATCGATCATTCATGTATTTATAAGTGTCTATCGTTTCTTTCGGTCCAAGTATGATCTACGAGAGGATCTTTTGAGTTGGTTAATTGATTTTATGGAATCTTAAGATCTTCCTATATTTTCGTGATTCTTGCCATAACAGTGGTTGTGCTCTGTTTTCTGGTCATAACATTTAATCAATTGGACACGATAGCATTCCATATCAATTAATAATAGCATTAAAATTCATGAGAATGACTAAACCAAAATTAACTAACCGAGACGACTACAAATTAATTTATTTTGTTCATTTGTTTTCTTAGGGTCTATCATCAAGCTATGTAATTTGGAAAAGTCACAAACTCATACACTTGAGCCAACCCCTTGCTACAATTTACAATCATTTAAAATAATTATCACAAAATCATCATGTATAGCATGGATCAATTGATAATAAACTAAGGTGTTGATTCAATTTACTAACAATCAATCATTGAAAGTAAAATAAGAAACAAATAATCCATGAACTAAAGAAAATTCGATTAAAACCGCACAAAACTACGTTAGATATTAAAATTATCCCTGATTTGGAAATAAAACCTAACTACACATAATAGAGAAGTTATTAAAAGTAAAAAAGTAAACGAATCATAGAAGAGAAACTAAGAGGAATTGGAGGGGAAAAATAGAAGGAAAACTTATAGGAGCTGCTTCTTCAATTTTTCTTTTTCTCTCCTCTTTCGCCAGTCCCTTGTGCTGCCTTCCCTCCAATTTCCCATGCAATGTGCATATATATATAAGAAAATAATAATAAATAAGGTGAAGGTAACCTTGTAATGCCCCACATTTTTAGTTAAACCCTCCTGATTTTTGGGGGCATTTGTTGAAATTGGTTTAGTTGGAATTGTAAAAGAAGAAAAACGAAACAAATAAAAGGTTTGAGTTTTGATTTTGGTTTAATTAAAGAAAATAAAGATCTCATTCAAAGAGGAACATGAAGGGGCTAGATTTTGTTTTTAAAAGGGACAAATATGTTTACTAGGATTTCAGACGAGACTATGGTAACCGTTACATTAGAGTCTAGGAATTTATTCTATCATATTTATTCTGTTGCTATTAAGTACTATTTGTGTTACGTATTTATACCTTTTAGGATCCCTTTGAAATATATTTTAAAAAGGGATTGATTTCAATTGTTTTGTCAAGTAAATGTCGTTTCATTTTCTTTACGGTTAGTTTTTAACTAATTTACACGCATGTGAGTTAAGTAAGGTCTCTCATTTTAGTCTTTGAAAAACTTGGGTTCTTACACTATTCAACAGAAATGAGAACATTGTTTGAGGGGGATTAGGAACCCAATCCCTATTTTTCCACACTACATGTGGGCATAGATTGACGATCACACTGCCCCATAGCATCCCGCATCCAACTCTTGAGCTCAATTCCCTGACACGTCGTCGGGGACGCCCTTTTGCAAGACCCTCAATCTCTTACGTCATAAATATCTAGTCAGTGTTGCTTTTTTTTTTTTTTTTTTTTGTCTTTTCCATCGTCGTCGTTTTTTGTAACCACTGATTTAGCCCATCTTTGACAACACCTTCTTCTTTGGCTGCGCAACCTCTTACTTCCCCATCTCCGTCTAAATCCGCATCCTTCCATTTGGCAGTAATAGGGTTCCACAATCCCTACTGCTTCAACAGAGCTTTCAACTTAATCTACCACAGACTGAAACTGTTTCCTCCGGTAAATTTTTCGAGTTTCACATTTACGCCAGACATCTTCGAAATAGGTTGTTGAAAAATAATTGTGGAGATTCGAACCCTAGGCTCCAATACCAGATTTTTATGAAAAGGGCAATCAACAAGCAATCGAAAATATGGAAAACGAAAGAGAAGAAACAACACAGAAATTTACGTGGTTCACTAACGTTGTGTTAGCTAGTCCACGGGCAGAGAGGGAGATGATTTTATTAAGGAGAGGTAAAAAATAGAATGAGCATCATGAGGGCTAGGGCTTTTAATTCGGGTCTATATAGGCACTCTCATTAAAACCTTATTACAGATAAAAATGCCCATTTACAAAAATAAAAACATCAATGCAGATTTCGTTTACGAATTGTAGAGTATTAAACCGTTCAAGGAATATCTCAATAGCCTTTAATCAGTTATGCACATAGCCTTCAATCAATTACCAACATACCCTATCCACAACTCGCCCTTATCTCAGTTAAACCTCTTCTTAACTTTCCCCTTCTCTCCTTGGGCCCCACCCTCCATCCAAAATCAATTCCTCACTGATTCATTCACTGATTTCACCCCTATAAAATCCCTACCACTCTTAGGCAGGGTAAATTGTCTAAAGGGGTCCATTTGACAAACCATTTGTCAAAATGGGTCTCTTCCCAAATTAATTTTCAAAATGGGTTGTGGCGTCTCTTGTAGAGACGCCACAATGGTTGAAAATGGTCAAAACGTTTTGTCCTATGCGGTGGCGTCTCTGAAAGAGACGCCACACACGTGGCAGTTACAATTAACGAGAAAAAAGGGGAACGCATGTTGCGTTTTTAGAAGAAACGCGATACTTCGGGACCATACACCTGACTTCCGCCGCCTGACTCTCTGAATTGATTCCTGATTTAACCCTTCCTAGCTTTTTTTTGAATTTTTATTACTACTTAATTACCCACTTTTCCTTATAAAAAGAAAATCTCTTTCTTTCCTTTGTGTTATCAGATTTCACGGACAGGTAGGTTTTAGTTTTTTTATTCTTTTGTTTATTTTTGCATATTAAATTTTGTTTTGTTTTTTTTTTTTTTGAGAAACAAGTTTTTGTTTCTTTTATAGATTTGTTTTCTTCTGTATTTAGTGTATGTTTTGTATTTTAAGCATATTAAGTTTTTATTTTTTTGTATATTGAGTTTTTGTTTTTGTTTTTTTTTTTTACAGACACTTTATTTGTTTATTTTTATTTTTGGTTTTTTTCTAATAAATATTTTAAATTTTCTTATTTATTTCAGGTATTTTTAGTTTACATTGATGTATTTTTTTATACTATTTTGTTATGTAAAAAATGCCATTATTAAAATTTTATTTTGTAATTTTTGTTCTTTCTTTTCTTGATTATACTTCTTTCCATTTTATTGAATTTTTTTTAATTATCTTTTATTATGTAAAAATATTTAATATTTAATTTTTTTTGTGTTGGACATTCTGTAGTTTTTTTTTCCTTATTATACTTCTTCCCATTTTTATGTAATTTTTTTAATTATCTTTTATTATGTACAAATATTTAATATTGAATTTTTTTTGTGTAGGACATTGTTGATTATCTTTGCTGCATATTTAATATTCAACAAAGGGATATTTTCCTTGCTTAGTGTAAGAAGGTAAGTATGTTAATTTCGCTTCATTATAATGTTGTATAGATTTACTTGTTTCCTAATTTTATTTTTCTGTATATTTTCCAAAGAATATTATTACTATTTTTTGTTGCATGTGTTTTGTATGGAGTATAGTGTGTGTATATTGCTTTGGAATTATAGCATTGTTTATTTAAAAATGAATGTTGATTTGTTATTATTATTTTTTTAGAATGCATGTCTATTTAAGAATGTAGTTTAAATATGGTAAACTTAAATGTGGTAAAGTACTTATTTTATAACAGAAAAATACTATCAAATTGATTGATTTCAAATTTTATAAAGCATGCCAAAACTAAAATTTTGATACCAAAATAAAATAAACTTTGAATACTTAGCTTAAACACATACCTTGTATTATGTTATATAAATTCATTCATTCATGATTTACAAATGTTAAATGTTTATCATCTATAAGAATTAAACTCAATTTGCATCATCACATATTTTATAATCAAAATATTATAAATTCTAATTTTAAAAAAAAAAAAAATGTCCCTTATACTTTATCTACAAATATTGTTTTTAGCATATATAAATTAATACTAATAAAATTTTGAGTTTTTTCTTTTTAAAATTTGCATATTTTACCAATGAAACTAAAATGGTATGCTTTAATTTGGGAGAATTAGAACCTTTTTTTTAGAAGGGGGAGAATTAGAACTTGGCATGCCTGTAATAGATATATAAGGTGAGATAATTTAGGGTAAGCTGCTGAAAGAGGTCAATTTGACAAACAATGAATATTATTACTATTTTTTGTTGTATAAATTTACTTGTTTCCTATGATTATTTTTCTGTATATTTTCCAAAGAATATCATTACTACTTTTTGTTGCATGTGTTTAGTATGGAGTATAGTGTGTGTATATTGCTTTGGAATTATAGCATTGTTTATTTAAAAATGAATGTTGATTTATTATTATTATTATTTTTAGAATGCATGTCTATTTAAGAATGTAGTTTAAATATGGTAAACTTAAAGGTGGTAAAATACTTATTTTATAACAGAAAAATACTATTAAATTGATTGATTCCAAATTTTATAAAGCATGCAAAAATTAAAATTTTGATACCAAAATAAAATAAACTTTGAATACCTAGCTCAAACACGTACCTTGTATTATATTATATAATATCCCTTATTCTTTATCTACAAATATTGTTTTTAGCATATATAAATTAATACTATTAAAATTTTAAGTACAAGACCGTAGCTTTAAAAAAACCATAAAAAAAGTTAAGCCTTAAATCTTATCAATCATAACCTTACAAATCATATCATTGATTTAAAATCTCTTTTCGTGTTCTAATATTAACCTTTCGAATAACAGAGTAAAATACTTAACAAATATGGACATTATTGAATTTCTTGTGTACATGAATGAACCAAACGGTATCGAGAACAACGTTCCACCTTGTACACAAATTAATGGCCCTAGGGACACGGACTTCCACTCATTCATCAATGGATTATGTCAAGTGCTTTCAATAGAAAGAAGTGAAGAAATTGAGATTGCTTTTAAGTACAGGACTATCAAGATACCCTTACAAAATGTGAATGAATTCAATTTCATGAAAACAATTGCTACTTCAGAAGTAATACATTTGTATGTTACTCAACCACACATTCATAGTACATAACAAGCCGAACAACATATGGAGGAAGAAGAAATAGAGGAGGATGACGAGGAAAATGCCACGTATCCAGAGATAAACACAACCAATGTTGACGACCTGCCGTTTACAAATGAATTAGAGAGTCCTCCCACAGACGATGATTACGAGAGTCCTCCAGCCGAGGACTCTGAGTCATTCCATGGTGTAGATGTAGTCCTTTCATTTTACACTACATTGAATATGGATGTTATTGATGCTCTACCAAATAGAGGCATTGAACTAGAGATTGCTGGACCAAACACATTGAGAAAAGGGATGATTTTTTAAAACAAAAATGATTTAAAAAATGTTGTTCAGAGTCATGCTGTTCTTCGCCATCAACATTTCAAAGTAATGGAGTCCAAGAAGAAGAAATGGATAATTAAATGTAGTATGTATGAGACTTGATGTAAATGGAGACTCCGAGCGTGTTGTCTTAACAAACACGGCAAGTTTGAAATAACCCAGTTCAATGATGTACACACATGTTTTTATGCGAGGTTAAGTCAAGACCACCACTTATTGGATGCTAATCTAATTGCCTCAGAGGTGCAAAACATTATTACGGTAGACACTGCTACGAAAATAAAGATTTTACATGAAATAATAACAAAAAAATATAGATATCAAATATCCTATACCAAAGCATGAAACGATCGTAGGAAAGCTATTGAGACGGTATTTGGGAATTGGGAAGAATCGTACAACGAAGTAGCGAAGTGGACAACTGTCTTACAAGAAACCGACCCCGGGTCATTAGCTCACTATAAGTGGGATGAATTTGTTGGTAACGATAAAGTTGTCCAATTTAACAGTGTGTTTTGGGCATTTGCACCAGCCATTGAAGGGTTTAAGTACTATAGGCCTCTACTTCAAATAGACGGCACACATTTGTACGGCAAATACAAAGGCAAGTTATTGATTGCCACTAATGTTGATGCTAACGGTCGCGTATTTCCTTTAGCATTTGCAATTATACCTGAAGAGATCACTGAATCATGGAGTTGGTTTTTAAAGGTATTATGGATAGCCGTGCATAAAAGGAAAGGAATATGCCTTATTTCAGATAGGCATAAGGGCATCATAGCTGTGGTTCAAGCTTGTGAATGGGAAGATGTGCATCATCGATTCTGCATACGACATATAGCATTAAACTTTAACAAACAGTATAAGAATGAAGAGTTGAAGAGATTGGTTTATAGTGTAGCGGCACAGTCAATTCCTAGAAAATTCAAGGTAGTTATGCAACAAATCGAAATGGCTGATAGCGGGTGCATGAGATTCTTTGACTTTTTAGACCCCGTTCAATGGACAATTTCACACGATGGTGGACATCGGTATGGATGGTTAACAACAAATGTAGCTGAATCAATTAATGGTGTACTTAAAGGAGCTAGGAAGCTTCCGATATGTGCCTTGGTTCAAGCTACATACCACCGAACTTTGACATACTTTGCGAATAGACGTATTCATGCAGAAGCATCTCTTACAAATAGGACACTTTATGCTGGGTAAAGTCTTCAACCACCACTATAATTTACTACTATATGGAATGGTGTTTTTTTTTTTTTCTTTTTTTTTTTTTGACCTGTCTCTAGCCTATATTTTAGGTATGCTACTACATTGCTACAAAAATGGGAAGAACATGCTGATGGACATATAGTCACTGTCGTCGATTATACGTTGGGAATTTGTAACCTCACGACTGGAAGAGAAGAATCCACTTTTAAGGGTGGGGCAAAACATCGTGTCAAGCTACATAAGAACACGTGTGGTTGCAACAACTTGAGATTCCTTGCTCTCATGCAATTGCTGCATGTAAAGAGTTGCACATAGATTATTTCACTTTTATACAAGACTGTTACAAAATATCAACCTATTTGCATTGCTACAAGCATGAATTTGAAGGGATCCCAGACAAATGTGATTGGCTAGAGATCGAATGTCCAAAAATCCTTCCCGATCCTATGAAAGTTAGACAAAAGGGCCGTCCATGTACAATGCGCATCCGAAACGTGATGGATTGGAAAGAGCCAAGTGTCTCACAATATTGTGGAATATGTGGATTAGAAGGACATAATCGTCGAACATGTTCTTATGCTGGGCCTTCAAGTTCAAGACAAATATATGCGATAATAATATTTGTGTCTTTTGTATTTTTATCTTTGTATCTTATGTATTTTTATCTTCGTATCTCTTGTAATGTATTTACTTTTATTTAATTATTACAACAAACTTTTAAGGAGAATTTATTTATCATTTCCTTAAATTATTTATTCTAGATGGATAGAAATATTTCCATTGGCCGTACAATCCATCAGTTCTTGTCTACCAGGCTATACACCGATCAAATGTAGCTTGGGAGAACATACGAGCCGGTGCTTTACATTGTAGGCATCGTGAAGCTGTTCTTCGACCAGGTATGCTTATACCAGACCCTCGTATTAAGCCATATTTGAGGGCATTTAGGTTTTACGGAGTGTCTCGATTAAAATTTATCAAGCTGGACTGGCATCTACTTAGAGCATTAATGGATCGGTGGCGACATGAGACCCACACTTTCCATTTGCCACATGGGGAGTGCACTATTACACTTCAGGATGCCAGCATTCAGTTAGGACTTCCTGTTAGAGGTCGAGCTTTAACTGGTTCTGTCAACTTGAATTGGCATGATATATGTCAGGATCTTTTAGGAGTTCACCCAAATAACTCGGTCCTGATTGGTGGTAGTTTGAGTTTGCCATGGTTGGCTCAACAGTTCAACAATTTTGAACATCTCCCTGAAGATGCTGCTGATGAAGACATCCAACGTTATGCACGAGCCTACATTTTAAGCCTCATCGGTGGAATGTTGTTCGTTGACAAATCAAACACCAGAGTTCATTTGATGTATCTCCCTATTATTCGTGATTTAAATGCAGCTGGATTGTACAGTTGGGGAGCAGGATGTCTCGCATGGTTGTACAGACAACTGTGCAAAGCATCCATCATGGATACAAAAGATTTAAGTGGGGCGCTAATACTTTTACAACTCTGGGCATATGATCGATTCCCTATGTTAGCCCCTCTTCGAAGACACCGATATGAGAATCAATTGGGAGATAGACCATTAGGAGCAAGGTACACTATTTTAATACACTTATGTATTGTTATACATATCTCTTATGTATTGGTAATCTAATTCTCAATATATTACACATGTAGGTGGAATGATGCATTAATAACCATCAATGCACCAACTCATATATTTGTTCAATATCGATACATGTTGGACTTAATGACTAGAGACAAGGTATTATTTAGCTCATGTACACATTTGTTAAGTGTTGAAACTTGTTGGTAAACTATTATGATTAATGTTCATGCAGATAATATGGGAACCTTATAATCATCTTATTAACTCATTGCCAACATATTGCTCTATTGGACATGAAGAATGGACTGCTAGAGTGCCACTTATATGTTTTTTCGTAGTAGAGTTTATCTACCCAGATCGTGTGATGAAACAATTTGGGTGGATTCAAGATGTTCCTCAAATATGAGACACAAATATATCATTACATTCCAACAATTTGCGAGGAAGACACGAACGTGATTAGGTCCAAAATTTGGCTCACCATATACAGGTCTGGGAGAATAATCTAAACTTTATCATACATGGAGCAATGATTGGAGAAGCTGTTGATGTGACTCACGCTTACACTGAGTAGTATAATGCAATATCAAGAATATACATTACACAATCTGGTGCAGCTTAAAATGACCTGGTTAGACTTTTAAAAAAATTATTAATATAGTTTTTAAATTCATAACTAATAACTCATATTACTTTTAATTTAACTGAAAAATTTTATTTCAGGCCAATATACCTAACTTGGATCCATATTATAAAAGATGCTTGGAGATGATAGTCTCAGATATACATCAAATAATGAATCCAGATGAATATGAATTAGCCGATGAAGACGAAGATCATGATGATTGATATATATTTTTAGGACGTTTGAATTTTATATATTCCATTGTACTACTTATTTTATTTTTAGAAATCTTTTCGTTTTTAGAATTCATTAAGTTAAGGAATTTCAATTTGCAATTATTTTTAATGTATATAAATCATGATCACCCTTTTATAATTATTATCCTAAAATATTATTAATTTAAATAAAAAAGATTTTGAATGAATATTTCTCTCTCTTTTTTTTTTTTTTTTTAGAATTATGTATATTTCTTGCCATGAAATTTCAATTTACATTCTTTAAAAAAAAAATCATGGTTTATTAACGTCCCAATATATTATTAGTTTAATTAGTGGACCCTTTTATAAACCCTAAACCCTAAAATATTATTAACTTAAATAAAAAAGATTTTGAATGAACATTTCTCTCTCTCTTTTTTTTTATTTTTATTTTTATTTTTTTTATTTTTAGAATTATGTATATTTCTTGCCATGGAATTTCAATTTGCATTCTTTAAAAAAAAATCATGGTTTATTAACATCCCAATATATTATTAGTTCAATTAGACCCTTTTATAAACCCTAAATCCTAAAATATTATTAATTTAAATAAAAAAGATTTTGAATGAATATTTCTCTCTTCTCTGTGTTTTTTTTTTTTTTTTTTTTGAATTATGTATATTTCTTGCCATGGAATTTCAATTTGCATTCTTTAAAAAAAAAAATGGTTTATTAACATCCCAATATATTATTAGTTTAATTAGTCATGGACCCTTTTATAAACCCTAAACCCTAAAATATTATTAATTTAAATAAAAGAGATATATAAGGCTGTGTTTGGGCTTTGTAGTTAATAGCTGAAGGGGAACGGGCTTAACTTAAAACTATGTTTGGGCTTAGTACTAAACAACCACTGGAAACTCAATTTGAAGTGGACGATAGCAGCCCATTGAATTCGCGTGGTTGACCCAGTAGCTGCACTCCAACCTAAAGACCGCGTGTTTCAACTATTGCATGTGAGAAATCATACACGTGTTGCACATGCAAATAGACATCCACATACCATCGTTAAAGTTTGTATTGGCGACTTAGGCTTAGGTTTTTTTTTTTTTTTAATTCTCTGTTTCAACTAGCGTCGGACTCCCTTGTTTCAACAACAGCCGATGAAGTTACTATTCTTTTACATAACCTTGTCAAAGAGGAAGATCATGCTTGTGGCCTGCTCTTTGATGCTATTGCTATTAAGACTTTTACCCTTCTAAGGCTTCTAATGGTGGGTCTCTCTATTTTTTTTTTAACTGGTGTTTTAGATATAGAGTAGGTTGCTCAATGGGTAAATCAATTTTATATTTAGTTTGAATTTAGGTAAAATTAAGAGTTTAGTTCTATTTGATTTTTATGCTTTAATATTAAATATTTTTAACATTTATATTTAATGGTCGATTTTAGTTCTTAGCTTTTTTTTTTAGTTCACTTTTATACTTCATTTTAAAAATTAAACTCGCATCTAGACTCAAATAATTATTTAATTAGTAACATTTAGTTATGTAATTAATAATTTCTTTTAATAACTAAAAATGAGTATTATTGAAATCTCAGGTTAAAACTATTTAATTTTGAAACAAAAATACCAATTACAAACTAAAATCAAACTTAAAAGAGTAAAAAAAAAAAAAAGAGTATGGTTCTGTTGAATTGATTATCTATGCAACCATGTGGGTTAGTGTTTGAGGTAGAGTCTGCAAAGTCATAGTCTCACCTGGATTAGATTGTGACGATTTTATAGATCTAACTCAAAGTTTTGGATTGGTTAGTTTGATGATCTGTCTAACACTATGTATTCGACCAATCAAATTTAGGTGTAAGTTAAAGGTATGTCGAGATGGTTCTTCCTTTTCTTAGTTTTGAATTTAGGTATTGATGTTTTGGCTGGTGAAAAAGGATCCTGAATTTGTGGTAGAGCATGACAAAGCATTAACCATGGTTGGTTAGTTCCCAACTAACTAATTACTTAGAATTAATTTGTCACTTCTACTTCTTTTATTATTTTAAATTATATTTTCTAAACCAACCACAAATTGATGGGATGCGATGTATTTACAGTGGGTTGTTCGTGTTTTAAATGTGCATTTAGTTTAAAAATCCATTACGTATTGCAGTTTTTATTGTAATATTAGAAAAAAAAAATTAGGTTTTTGGAGAATTGTATCTGCAGTTGAGTCAAATCAATTTTTAATGGTTGAAAAATATCTCCCGCGTCATCTCTTTTTATGGTGCTATAAATAAACCTAATAACCAAATACAAAAAACA
>JBBMKA010050277.1:0-19504 GCA_037833695.1 Sechiopsis laciniata
TATATATATATATTATTTGAGGAATTTGTAGTATAATTTGGTAAGGAAAACATGATTTTTCAACAAAAAAAACATGAATTATTATTTATATTGATATAAAAAATAGTATAAAATGTTTTTAAAATATTATAAAAAGAAGAAATAAAATATTTATAAAAGAAATAAAACATGAATTATTATTTATATTTATACTATTTTTTAATTTTAAAAATAGTATAAATGTTTTTAAAAAGTACGGAGTACATAAATAAAAGTTTAGTAATTTTTTTTTTTTTTTTTTTTGAGAAAAAAAGTTTAGTAAATTTATAACAACAAAAAGAAGAAGGAAAAACATATGGAAACAAAAAAAAAAAAAAAAAAAAAAAAATCGTGTGACATGTCGGTAGCTCACTTAAATTTGAAATTAATTATTTGGACATGTCATCACTCGATATATGATTCAACCCCCATCCTATAAGCAAAGACGCAACGTCGGCTAGCTCGTGTTGTTCATCACTGTCCTCATATATCCATTCTAAAGGAAGTCACCCAAAACACACGTCTTGCTACGCTCGTACACACCATGACGCATTCGTGTGACATGGGTTAGCTCACTTAAATTTGAA
Organism: Sechiopsis laciniata; assembly: GCA_037833695.1. Lineage (NCBI taxonomy): Eukaryota > Viridiplantae > Streptophyta > Magnoliopsida > Cucurbitales > Cucurbitaceae > Sechiopsis > Sechiopsis laciniata. The sequence continues at coordinate 606 of JBBMKA010050277.1, forward strand.
TATCTTTTCAACAAATTATATATTTACTCATAATTTTGATGACAAAATTAATATTTTTACATGCTTGGTAAGTTTTGATGAAAAAATATTTTATCCTATAAATTGTAATATGTATACTTATCGAAAAATAGTGACACATGAATGTGTCTATATATATATATATATATATATATATATATATATATAATAGAAAAACTAGAATATAATCAAAGTTATACGAAAAATCTACTTAAAAAAGTGATTGGAAAATCAGTTCATTTAATATTTTTCTTGTTATCTTTTGTTCACATATAAACAAGAAATATAATGTGTAAACCTAATTAACTTAACATTAATTGACACATATACAAAATGTATAATATAAAAAAATTAGTGAAAGGTAAAAATATCTTTACAAATGCTCCAGACATGTGAATAAGTTAAGCATGCTTAACTTTGTAGTTTTTACGCTTTTAAAATCTAACTTGAAACTACCTTAGAAAAATTAAGAATAAAAAGTACTTCTCACTCACATGTTTCTTATAAAAATTCTCAAAATGGTCTCATCCAACCTAAAATTATTTCAAGTTAAAGCATGTTTAACTGTTTAGTTTCCAAGCTAGCCACAAAAAAGAAAGATACACACCGTAAGTATAAGTAGTATGTTAAACTAAATTTCCAGATCTACTTCTAATCAAAGCAATACCAAAACAAATAGAGATGAAATCATACACAAATAAAAGAAGGAAATGGAGAAGAGATAGCACACCGATGTAAAGTGGTTCGGACTAGTTTACTCCACCGTTTAGAATGTGATCATCTCATAATTGCCATTGATGAAATCAAGAGCTCTCAATTTGATGCATCATATGGCTAGAGTTTTTGGCTCTCAAAGGTAGAAGACGATTCATAAGAGTTAAAATACATGATATGTAATATAATACATACCAATTTTTAAGCATTTTTTAACCATGTCTTTCATTATCCACAAGATCTCTCTCATTCTAATGTGGTATAATTTTAACATTGGATGTTAGAGTAGGTGCAAACTTATCTAATAATATGATGTGATTTTTGTTGGTCAAATTTATTTAAGGTTTAGTCAATCACGGATGTACATGATCTAGAATGGGTTTAGGAAAAGAAAAATTGGATGATACTTAGACTCGAACCTATACTACCTTTATTATTAGAACATCTTATCTACTAATATACTAAACCAAGCATGTTAAGGCAACTCACCCGCTTCTTCCGTTTCAAATTCTTTTTTATTATTATTATTATTATTATTTTTTTTTTATAGAATTAGTCCCCATGGCTTTATTTAGATGTTTATCCTCATTTATTTAATCACTATGAAATTATGCCTTTATTTATATTCCCTAACATGTATTAATTTTATGTACATTATTAGTTGAATTAGGCTGGATTTAATTTAATTTTTAAAAAAAAATTATAACTCAATCCTTATGATTTTTGTCAATTTTTATTTATATTTATATTATTATTGTACCGCCTTAATGTTTGAGAATCTTTACCTTAATCCTCCAAAACAAATGAGAAATTTGAAGTGGACAAATTAGTAGCGGAACGGGCAAGACTTCTAATATACATCCGGTTCGGTAGGCATCTTTTGGACCACTTGAAATTTTGGAGTTGGTAAATCCTCCAACCCGTCCAGCCCTACATATTAGACCAATCCAATCCAATCCTATATTTTTTGGTTGGATTAGGTTGTCGAGTTGTGTAAATACCCTATTTCCTTTATAAAAAAAAACACTCAATTTATACCCCATAAATATTTAAACAAATAAATAAAAGATACATACTTAGAAGATATATTATCTAACTTATTAGTACATATTCATTATCAATAAGTTAAAAATCTATCTTATTAATTAATTTCATCACCTGCCAAGTAAGCTCTTCTCTAAAATAGACCATTTTAATATCACGAGGTTTCAGTGAGTGCGAAGCAGTCGATTCCCGCTCCTTTTTCCCAATTTTTTTTTTTGGAAAGATCTCGATTCATTGCACCGTTCTTCCGCTATAAAAACAAAACCGAGAGTGGAGGTTTTGGTTCAAATGGATAAGATTCAATTTAATTTTCTTTTTTCCTTCTTCTGTTTGCTAATTAATTTGTTTGTTTTTTCATTTGATTCATCTGTTCCAATCGATTATTTCAGTCATCGTTCTCATGATTCTGTTTGTAGAACGACGCGACGGCACTGTTTCCGACGTCCTGCATGGAGGAGAGAGAGAGAGAAAAGCCCTAATTAATTTCCTGGTTGATGGCTTGAATTTTGAGCGGCTTCTCATTGTGTTTCCTACTCTGGATCTGTGTTTTTGTTTTTTTGTTTTTAAATTTCTCTTGGATTTCGATTTGGAGTTGAAATTTGACAGAAGAGAGTGAGCACACAGAGGCGGTTGGTATAAAACTGTGTATGCTAATGCTTTTGCGTGCTCACTTCTCTAACTGTCAGATTCGAACCATGGATCGGCTCTTTTGCAATTCATTCGCCATGGATTTTTCGATTCAGTGACTGTTCGAGTCAGCTTTTCAGCACCTCGAATAATGTCATAGGACATACAACCTGACCCTACAACAAGTAGATGGACACCATGGATGGAACTAATTGGATGGCCATTTTTTTGTTTTTGGTTTTCATATTAATGTTTAACGAAATTATGTTATTGGAATCAGGAAATTAACGGTACGACGGGACCTCTCTCTAGATAGATATGGAGGCTGGTCCTGATCTGATCTCCCTATCGGTATTTCTCTTTCTCTCTCTTGTTAGTTTTTTTTGACGTGTATTATTTCTTGTTACTTTGAGGCACTAATTTGTTATATGCCGCATGCTTTGATTTTTGTTCTTGAATTTGGAGTTTGTTTTTTCTTTCGGATTTTTTTTTTCTCGATGTATAGTTGTTAGAGTACAAATGGAGGGTTTTAGAATGTACAAGAGAATTTTTAATTTTTGAGTAATTTATAACTTTCAAAGAAAGATAAAATTTCAGTCTCACTATCATTATTCACATATGAATAACTAATTTTTAGGTATTCAATTTGTCAAATTAGAAACAGTAAAACTTAGGCCATCTTTGATAACCATTTTGTTTTTAGTTTTTGGTTTTATATGTGTGTTTTTCTTATATGGATGCCTACATTTTATCTATATTCTTAGAAACCAAACCAAAATTAAAAAAAAAAAAACTTTCAAAAGTTTAGTTTAGTTTTTGAAATTTTGCTAGCATTCACATACTTTCTTAAAGAAAGATGATGTATGGTAGGAAAAATGGAACACATTGTAGGAAATTTGAATAAAAATAACCTTAAATTTCAAAAATGAAAAACCAAATGGTTATCAAATTGAGCCTTAATTTTTAGATTTTATTAAAGCGACTAAATTCTAGTTTTTGAAACTAGAGAAGATTAGTGTTATTAATCAATTGGATGAGTTGATTATCTTGCAATATCATGATCTGTAAAATGTACCAAGGCTATTGTTTATACTTTCTTGTTCTTTATAGATTTGTGTAGAAAACTATCCCATTCGCTTTCAGTTGAATTTGATACCTTTGAACGCCTCAGTAATGTGGATTCATTCAGAAAATTCATTTAGTTTACTGTGTGCATACAAGAAGGTGACGTTTTTTGTGCAATAATGTCGATTTTCTCATTCAAGTAATAATGATTGGAATTTTTTTTTACACAAAGGGATATACAATTTAATGTATTGTTACTCTTGGGCATCAAATTTTTTAGCTTTTTTTCATTGCATATATAGTTTCGGCTTCTGCTGATGCTGTGAGGAATATTTCAAATTAGGAAATTGAATATAAGGGTTCCAGTGGTTGAAGGATTCAAACCTGCTCTTTTTTCTCGAAGGTAAGAAATTGTGTGTTGATTTTTTTAATGTTCTGATGGTTTTAAATGTTGAGGGATTCATATACTAGTATGTTCTTTTGTTTTTTGTTTTTTTTTTTTTATATCCATGAATGTCTAGGCATGGTTTTTATAGCACATACCGCCTGACCTAGAAAATTATAATCTACGATTAGTGGTTACCATAGATTAAAATCATAACCTTTTAATTTTTTAAGGGTCTTTTGACCACATGATTAGGTCAACTCCGGATGGTTACTTACCTACAAATTAAGTGATGAAGGCCAAATAATTGATTTTTGAACTGTTATAAGAAGAGTCGGGATAGATTGCTTCTAGTTATAAAAGTAAGTTTTTAGGTCCCGTTTGATAACCATTTTGATTTTAGTTTTTGGTTTTTGAAATTTAAGTCTACAACAATTATCATGTCATATGTTATTCTACATGGATATCTACATCTTACCTATATTTGTAGAAACCAAACTAAAATTTAGAAATAAAAAAAAGTAGATTCCAAAGCTTGTTTTTTTTTAAAAATTTGGTTAGTAATATGAAGCACATTAAGGTAACAAATATGATATCTTAAATTGAAACTCTACATGTTTTTGTTTGCTCTCTGCCTATGTATGCATATGTGCCATTGACTGATTTACAATTTTTTCTTTCTTTCTATTCCAGAGGAGAGAATTCTTGCAACAAGCACACAAATCCTCCCATTTCATCCACCCCTGCCAAGTTCAGAAGGTTTTAAGGTTATTCTATTTTCTGCAATTTGTTTGATGTCCATCGAGAAGTGGTTTTTGAATTCAACAATAATTAAGGATTGGGAGTTTCAAACGTGTATAACCTCTTGGTCGCTAGGTCTTTCCTGACTTCATTGGAGTTGTGCTTTTTTTGGTTTTGAACGTGCGACCTCTTAATTACTAGGTCTTAGAGTTATGCTATTCTAATTCGCTATTTTAGTGGACTGTAGATGGAACCTTTTAGCATGGTAGGGTGTCTTTGTGCACTATTGATCGATGATGTACCGATTACGAGTTGAGGCAATCGAGGTTGTTTGTTCAGAACGGAGACGGAGAAGACTTGATCGGCTTATAGGCAGAAGGGGTCGTTTGTTCTTTAATAAGACAGCATAGAGGAACATGAGGCCATCTTGCATTAAAAATACAAGATGTTGATGAGGAAGCCCTTCCAAAGAGATTGGGGTCACCTTGTAGATATAACTGAGGTCCTATCATGGAGGTCAAAAGGCATATATTATTTTGATTATATATGCTTTGCAAAACTTATTTTTCTTGGTTTTAGGTTTGTTTCATAGCAAAATCCCACCAAATTTTTTTTACATGAATTGAACATAATTAATGTGGGGAAACACGTTCGACGAGTAGCAATTTGGACTCAAAAGTAATAAGTGTGAGCTCATTCTTTGAAGAATATCAACATTATTAATTTTCCAGTTAAAGGTGAAACATTATTAATATCAACATTATTAATTTTTCAGTTAAAGGTGGAACATTATTAATTTTCACAAAATTTGGTTGATAGCAGATGGAAATCCTGTTTGGAATCAAGAGCCCAAATTGGCCTATCAGAACAAGATGGAGATTATAGAGTAGGCAGAAGATCAAGCAATTCAGTTCCACAAAATAAGTATTATTCAGTTCCATTTTGTACATCTTTATAAAACAATTCAAAGAATATTAATTTGCAAGATATAACCCATAAAATAGAGAGGGACTCAAACCAAATATAACCCATAAAATTGCAGTTAAAAAAAGAATGCTCCATGAAGCTTGAAAACTGTTAAAAACCTGCCAGAAGAAAGTGCATAAAATGGATGGTCAGAGAGAAAGAGCGGGTCGTAATCATAACAGCTTGAAAGAGAAATAATGGAATGGTAGGAGGTTCAATTCTATTTGGTAGTGTTAGCATTCATCTCAACAATTAACTCGTGGGGTGTAAGGAAAATGGATATCTCTAATGTGAACATCTATATCAAAATTTGATTTGATACTATATTAGATAGTGTAAGCATCCATCTTAAAACCTATTGATAATAAAGGAATGAGCTCATCTATTTTATGAATGTTTGGAAGACTCTCGACCTTTTCAATGTGGGATCTTAATAGGTTGTTCAATTTTGTAACGACATGTAGACGAAAACTCATCCATGTAATTCGAGCACCTGAATGATATACCTCCAAAACAAGTTAGGTTTAGAGAAGAAACAACAAATCCATTTTTCAAGTAGTCAATTGTTCATATTGTTGAATTTAGGTATGCCAAGTCCGCCATACTCTTTCGGAAGAGTCGCAATGTTCTAACGAACAAGATCATTATAATCCCGATTAGTATCGATGCATTTCAAAGTAGACAAGTAAGAAGGAGAATTATTGTAAATTAATCATGGGACTTGATTGTGATTCTTACATAGTAGGTGGGATCACATTACCTCTTGGTTTTCACCATTCTTTTTACCGCTAAACCAACTTAGGATTGTTATTTATGAATTTAATTTAATTTTTTTAAATAAAGAAATTAAACGACGTTTTTAATTATTAAAAAAATAGAGTTATATAAGATAATTATTCCAAACTAGTTTAAATACTGATTATAGCTATATAAAAAAGCTTATTCTATAAAAGAAAAATTAAGATAATTATAAAAAAAAAAACTTTAAAAGTTCAGAAATAAAAATAGATATCTACAAATGGAATCGAAAGCTTGAACTAAAATAATATTTATACTAGTTCTTTTCTCACTCCCATTTCTATCATCTCAATCCAATTTGTTAATAAAGTTTGGTTGGTAATTTTCCACTCATTAAAATTTTGGGAGTATGCATGATATTCCTGTGAAAATGAATTCCATTGTGGATATCTTTTTTTTTTTTGAGAAGCGAATTCCATTGTGGGTTAGAACTTAGTTCCAAGGCATTAAATTCCATGAAGGTAAGTGATTGAATTCAAAGCTCTTTTAATAAACATAGAAATTTGAATCTTATCCATGGAAATTTAGTAAACAATATTTTTTAAAGTGACCCTTTTTAATTTTATCATACATTTAAGTTTGTGAGCTGAGTCAAACATTTTAAAAAATCACTCCTCTTTATTTATTTATTTATTTTTTTCCTTTTTCTGTTTTCTTATAAATGTAGATAAGTTGATGTAATTTCTTGCCTTTTCCACTTTCAACTAAGGTAATTAGCTAGGGAGACTTGAGTCTTTGTTTTAGGAAAAAAAAAAAGATCAAAAGAGCCTTGGAATAATTAATTAATTACATCACGCTTATGAAAATGGCGTGACAATTGCTTAGATTATGGGACCGACATCATCCTTCTAACCTCTTCTTTTTTTTTTTAATTTTTTTTAATTTATATATATATATAAAATTTTAATTTAGATATCAAATTTAAAAGGCTTATATTTTCAATAAAATTTAAAATTAATCTTTAATATCATTTAAAATTAATTTTAATTAAATAATAATAATTTCGATATAGTAAAAGTAGAGATGTTCCCGGAGCAGGGCGGGCCAACGAATTGCTTCCACGTCCCCATTCCCGCCACTAAATATATTTAATCCGTTCCCATTTTTTTTAGGGGATCGGGGTAAGGATCGTGGAAACGAGGACGGATAATGTATTCCCTGGCCCCGATTATGCCATGGGAAATTTTTTCCTCCCGGCCTCGTTTCTCGCAGGAAAATGGACATCTCTGAGTAAAAGTCACCAAAATGAACATGTTCTAAAAACCTATAAAAAAGGGGATCTTACGTGTATAGCAAAAATAAATAAATAAATAAATAATAATAATATCGTCAATAATACTTTTTAAAAATAATTACATACATGGTAGAAAATTAGCCTGATACATGTAAAATGATAGAAAAGACCAGGCTTCAATCAGTTCAATTGACAATTTTCAATCAATTCGCGGATAGAATTAATTTGAGACACAATCGAAAAAATTAAAAAATCCCATCAAATTTTGTTATAGATATAATTTTGTTTTAAAAACATTGCAACAAATATAAAATTTTGTTCTGTGTGGTAACTCGAAGCAATTTTCCAATAAAGAAAGTACTAAAAGATTTTTTTTTTTTTTTTTAAATTTTTTTAAAAAAATATTCTTATATAAAAGTTAACCATAAATTGATAATAAGAACCAATTTCATGATTTATTAAAAAAATATAAATTATATCTAGACACTTTTTTATTTTTAGACACTTGAAAATATGGTGATTGGTTTAAGGACATGATTATCTAAGTATAAGTGGAGCGAATTATTAGAAAAGACATTTTAAACTTAATTTTTGTTTATTGTTTTTGGAGGACTCTTTCGGTCTTCGTCTTCATTTTTTTTTTTTTTTTCTTGTTCATGTGAATTATTCTTCTTATCATATTCTTGTTTCCCCTATCTTCCAACACGTAGGTCAGCCAAACCAAACTATTTGAGTTGTTGAAGAGTTGTAATTTCCTTCTGATTTCGCCATTGCCCTATACGTATTTCTTTATATTTTTGTAAAAGACTTGCTTATGGATCAGAACTTATGATTCATTAGAACTAGATATACTTTAGGTTGTTTCAAACCAAAAAAAAAGGAAAAAAAGATATACTTTAGGCCACATTTACAAACGTTTGACTTTTTTTTTTGGTCTAATAATTAAACTTATAAACACATACTACCTAGAATTTATTTGTTTTGACCGGGTAGGTCGGTGACGCAATAGTTTCATTGTTTGATTGTAAATCAGTTTAACACCAGCGTCATAGGTTCGATTCCGAGAATCGGTATTTGTCCCCCTCCCCCGATATGTACTCAAAAAAAAAAAAAATTGTTATTTATTTTTTTTACAAATATTTTCAAAATCAACAAAGACTTTAATTTTGTTTTGTTTAACAACAAATATTTGAAGTTAAGCCTATTCAAACTTGTCTTTTAGTCAAAGATATATGACAATTACCACTAAATTAACCTCTATATCATTTTTTATTTAAAAAGATCAATATGCAGTATAAATGTTTAATTTCATATGTAAAGTTTAGCAAGTGAGATGACAGAACCCATATTTTGTTTTTTTAACATTCGTGTCTATTTCATTAAACTATATCATTTAATTCTAAATACGAATAGTATTAGAGATTTTTCATCGGTAGCAAAAAAATAACAATAATAAAGATAATCTACAAATGTCAAAATAATCGTATGCTAGTATGATCTCAATCATGAATAAGTTGTGAACTGCTGGTTGTGAAAACATTCTTTGATGTCTATCGGTGAGAATAGCCAATGACGTGGGTTCAATATACTTTTCACACTGGGGATTATCATAGCGAGTAGCTAGGAGCGCAATGTAACAAAATGAAACTCACTCGTTCCCTATTCTTGTAAAAGTAGTAGAATTTTTCTCTTTAGAATTGATTCTAGACTTGAACAAACAGTATCCACTTCTCATTGGCCTGAGAGGATAATAGTTTATGGTTGAACCATTGATATCTTTTACGAACAACTCCTAAAGAATCATATAGTTGATGACCAATTATATATGTGGACATAATTTGTCATACAATGCAAGAGTGATCGGCACATGTTTTTAATGGAATAAGCACGTTGCCTAACAAATATGGATTGGATCCTAGGTCGTTTAGCTTCCATTCTATAGATCCATTAGTCCTCGAGCAAGCTCATAGTTATCTATACATCGAAATATTTCAATTAATAGCATTGAAATTTAATTATCTAATAATTAAATCTTTTATTATGATATCCCAAATATTAATAAACTGATCCTCAATAAATATTTATCCAATAAATTTTTTTAATTAATATATTAATTAGCTCTCTCTACAATTAATATTTATCTAGTAAGTATTAATCTATTAATATATCTAATATATTTCTCATCAATCAATATTTATCCAATAAGTATTAATCTATTAATATATTTAATATATTAATTAATTAGTTTAATAAATTAATTAAATTCCTCGTAATTAATATGTCCAACATTTAGACAAAGGCTCATAGTTTTAATCAAAATTTTCCAGAACATGGTTTCTTAATTAATCATCATTCTAAGGCCGAATTTTCCACTTTATTAAATATCTACTTAAAATTTATGCTAGTTTTAAGTTTGCGTCATATTTTATTAACACTTGCATGCATATTCTCCTTTTATAGCTTTCTTCGGATTTGGCCAAGGATATTTCATCTTCTGTTTCCATTGAACTCTTGCCTTACCCAAATTCCATAGTTCTTAGAACGAAAAACTTGAGCATAAAGCTGCACGCCTAAGTAGAAGAATCAGTAATTTGCTGGGGCAATCTGCTCGCATTGGAGTGTTTTAGGATGACTTAGACTACTAGCCCTTTTGATTAAGCATTAATATCGCATTATTATATTTATCTGCTTAACTGAATTAACCACATCCCCAAACTTAAATTTTTTTATTATCCTCAATGAAAACACAGTCAATTCTTCCAAATTTAAAACTTACTTAAATTTTAAGTTACATATTTTCTTCCGCTTTAATTTCAACTTTGGATTGTTATTAGCTAGATTTTCTGATAAGGAACAGTTTAATTGTTCGATTAATTCAGCTGAAGCAAAATCTATTTGGCAAATTATTAGTGTCTTTAGAGCGTTAATTGGTCACACTCTTAAATTATATTAGACTCAGAGTCTTTCCAAGAAATTCTTTATAATTTATGATAAAAGATTAAGATTTTTGGGGTACAGGGATTTGAATAAAAAGTAAAGGTGTTGAAGCAAAATTAAAGACATAAGCAATTGAAAATAAAGATAACAAAATATAAGGAAAGAGAGAGAGTTTAAAAAGGACAAAAACTTTTGTCAGGTTTCTGGTTCAGGCATGTCTACTTCTTTGTCATCTAGAGCGTGAGCATACATCGCATAGTTGCCAAACGACGTCTGGAAGTTTAGGCGTCTTGCGCTGGTACATTAATGTGGAGAAATTGCTAAAGCACGACGACCCTATCATGAACGAATTTTAGTAAGCATGAAATCGCTCGTGGATGCACTGATTGTGTAGATCTTGTAAGGTCATTCTCTTCAAAATCTCGTATAACCTCCCAACTATTTCTATTCTCACATAAGATCCTTTGACAAATTTTAATTTTGGCTCCACATCAGCAGTTAAAGGCTTCTTTAAGGGCACGGTGCAATTGCGAGGGTTGGCGTACTCCTTACTTGAGCATCAATTGGGTGATGAGGTTGGGAAAAAGAATATCTTACATGTCTTCTTGGCATTGCAATGCTTGATCTCTTTAGCCAAGATTCTACCGACGTCAATGCTGAGGTTTTCCATTATTGCATATACCAACAAGGCCCGACTTATTGTTCCTATAGTGTCGTGCATTGTCGGCATAAATAATGTCTTAATAATTGATAGGTAGACATGGGCATTGGGTAGTAGATACGCCGCTTGTAGATGCTTTGCTTCTGCAGTAGATACCCACATTGCTCCATCTACTTCGATGACTTCTAAACAATGATGCATATGCTCAACTAATGGCCGAAGCGTCATTCTATTATACTTTGCATTTGCATCCCCCTAGAGATGCAATATTTCATATCATGCAGGTGAACTCTTGTCAATCTTGCACCCCTTCACCGTGCTGGTATACCTTGAGTCCTTGGGAATTTTCGCGTAGAATTCCCTTACCCATTAATGCATTGCTTCTTCAGTGAGGCTGTATAGTAGCATCCTCGTGATTGGATTTGCTTAGCGATGTGCTGAGAAAATTTTTCTAACATTCCTCCAAAACCTTGTTCTTGATAGAACAAACAATTGTGGAGCGTTTCTCTCTCTGATGTGTTCTGCTTATTTTTTAAGGGGAATGTTTCTGCCATTAGTCACTTATTCCACACATTCAAAACCTCTTTATTCATCGATGAACTTGGGTATTTATAATGCTGAGTCAAATGATGATCATCAGTTGAGATTTTTCCATCGTAAATATCCATATCTTTTCCATGTTTACGAGGCAATTTTCTTCAACAATATTCTTTCCATAAATGTTTCCAAGTGTGTAATTCTTTGCTAGAAGATGTTGTCTGACTTTATTCTTTTCATAGTTGAGTTTATGCAAACATGTTTGCTACTAGGTTTTATTGGACATTGTGCCTTCCATTAATGTACTCACAAATATATTCGCTACCCGATTTTTTCTTTTCCATATTTGTTCACGTGCAGGAATGTTTGCAATTATTTTGCGGAATGCAATCCGACCGCATGACTTTGCCATTGTTCCTTTCTTCACTTCTTCTACCGTTGAGATCTTTCCTATGTTAACATACTCAATTAGCCATAATTTATATGAAATGCAATTTATAATAAAGCTAGCGCAAATTACACACATTTATGAGTGAATCGAGTTTAAATCTCCAATTCTTATCCCTTAATATAATTTAGAATTTCTTTATTACAAAAGAAGATTTCAACATGATAATCCTTCATTTCAAGCATGGTTCTAATACTAAGAAAGTGCTTTTGCACTCTACATAACTCTCTTATTAAAAGTTATCAGTAGGTTGTTTCTAACTTACTCCATAATGAGGATGTTGTCTCTCTACTCCTTCTTGTCGAATGATTAAATCCATCGAGACGATCCACCTCGATTTTTGAAGACATCCTGAAATTCAAACATGAACCCGATAGCAATGTACTTTTTCCAAGAAAAAATATTTTAGGCAAATAATAGATTTCAATATCATTGCATTCTAAAACAAACTTTATTAACATACAAATAAAGAATCACTTAAAGAATATTAGATACTGTTATGAAAACGACAATCAACCAACCAATCGAAAAATAAAGAAAATGTAAAAGAAGAACAAAACATATACATGGTTCACTAACGGTATGTAAGCTACTCCACAAGCAAAGAGAGGGCACAATTTTATTAAGGAAAGACGAAAATACAGAATGAACATCATGATAGCTAGGGTTTAAATATTCAAGTTTATATAGTGCATTCTCATCAAACCTTATTATAGATAAAGACCCAATTACATAAAAAAGTCTCTAACCGAAAATAAGACATTAAATCATTAAGACATATCTCAACAGATACCATACCTACAAACTTTTATTCAAAAAGTCTATGTTTAAAGATTTTTCACCAAAAATACAATTCTAACTAATTCCCTAAATATTCAAGATTCTAAACCAAATAATTTTCAAGAAAGAACATGCTCGATATACGGAGAAAATTAGAGCTAGGTTCTCATACAAAACTGTTGAAGTTATCTGGGACCTACTCTAAGTATGTATGAGTTCCTTACATCAAAGACCAACTTCTAAAATGAGCTAACATGAAGTTTGCCCATTCTTTAATAATTTTTCATTAACTATTAAAGTCACTCAATAGAAAAATACAAACAAAACGATAGAGAGATCGACAAAAGAATTTAGAATGGTTCGATCATGAGACATACGTTCATTTTGCCTAGTTTGAGACTAAGCAAGAGAATATTATTAAAGAAGTTTTACATTACATAGACATCCATGTAATCAAAACAAACAAACAACATACAACAAGGCTATAGAAATTAAATCTACCATATAATAAACATCATAAACAATCATTGAGGAAGAAAGAATTTTACCACCTTGCTCAAAGATTTCGTGCAAGGATTTCATCAAGAATTGACCTCCAAAATCCAAACTCATAAGAAATTAATCTCCCAAGAACCCCCACTAATTTTAACCCCAAAACAACATAAGAATCTGCCCTAAAAAAGCTAAAAAAAGAGGTTGAGCTTCTCCAAATTATTTTCACATAAATTCTTTTTGCAAAAAAAAAAAAAAAAAAAAAAGGTACGAATGGAGAATCCCAAAATTTTGGGGTTTTCTTTTTCAGTTCGGTGAATACAAAAAACTAAATGAATTTAGGGGCTAAATTAATTTGGGCCTTAATTTTATAATTTCTTTCCATTTTTCTCAACACTTCAATTAACAACATTCTCTTATTAATTTCTAAACTAAACCAAAAGCTTTTTTTTTTTTTTTTGAAAACAAACCAAAAGCTTAGTTGATTACTAATTCCATGTCATATTAAAAGATAACTACAAAAGAATTCAAATGAGTTTAATAAATATGGATTCACCAAATTAAAGCTCATAATTAATTATAAAACTAGTTCCAACTAATTCCTTAATTAATTGACGATTCTTCTAATTAATCTTGATATGAAAATGTATTTAATTAACCTAAATGCATTTTATCTAAAATATGCAACTTTAACATTTAATCCAATCGTTATTATTTAAAGTTTAAGCTAACAAAATTATAATATAGTAAGCTTAAAAAATAGGAGAGTAAAAATGAAGAATATGACAAATAAAATTTTAGAATCAAATATAAATAAGTTGAATCGTTATAATTGTTCTTTCATTTGGAGTTCTTGAATTTCTGTAACTTATTTTTAGAGCGCAACCGTAAGAACATAACACATTAAATTTATTGTTATTACTTAAAAGTTGTTTATATATGATTAATACTACTTTTTTTTTTTTTTTTTTTAACTATATATGATTAATACTTTAGTTTAAAATGGAACGTTCATGCGATCATCAAGACTTCAAATTTATAAGTATTACATAGAAAATGTTTTAAAATTTTCTAATACTTAGTTTTAAATTGTCATGAAAATGACCAACTCGCCGCGTTTGATTCGTGTGTAAAAGTCTTTATTTTTATTATATCTTTTGGGTGATTGCGTTGAAGTCTTTATAGTATATTCAAATTTTATGACATAAAAAAAAATAGTATATTAAAATTGTATAAGTGCTATGAAGGCTAAATATATATTTTAATTTAGAGCTTAATATTTTAGTGTTTATTCAATTTTTTTTTTTTTTTCTAATTTCGTCAACTTTCAGTTTCATTTCATATAATATTTTTAGTTAGAAAAAATGAATCAATAAATTTTCACTTAATATTAAAACAGGAAAATATATCATTTTTTTGTATAATATTTTGTTTAGTTTTCCAATTATTAGTATAAAAATACTTTATAGAATCAAATTTTTAAATTTTGAACTAGTATATATTACTAATAAAATGCGGTTTAACACATCATTTTGTATATAAACTATTTTAACACTTTGCGATAGTAAGATCTTTATTGAAAAAAGTATAATACATACTAGATGAGTTGAAACTTTTCTACGGCTAAAACATGGAGTAAAAAACACTAAAAAATATATATTAAGCATAAATATAAAATTATGGGTAAATTACAAATTTAGTTCCTATGATTTCAAAATCTAGAATTCAGTTCCTATGATTTAAACAAGTTAGAATTTAGTTCTTATGATTTTAAAAATTAGAATTTAGTCTTTATGATTTGATAAAATCTACAAAATAGTCATTTTCGTTCTTAAGTGTTGGCAAATTAAACGTGTGAAAATTAGTTATACATGTGTCAATAATGACCGTGTGAATAAAGTGATTGATTGAACTAAAAAATAACATTTTTTCATGTACATAGTCATATCATATATGTACTTAAGTTGGCAATAATTAGAAACGACAAAGACTAATTCTTAGATTTTATCAAACCATAAAAACTAAATTTTTGTTTTTTAAGTTAAAGGAACTAAATTCTAACTTTGTCCAATCAAAGGATTAAACTCTAAAATTTGAAATTATATAATTAAATTTTAATTCGTTTCATCAAACATAGAGACTAATTCACGGCATAAGCTATAATTTGGCCTAAAATTAGAGCAATATTTACCTAAGGATAAACAAGTATTTGAAAATACTTACTACCATTTTGTACCACAAAATTCTATATTTTAACATTTTTCTTTCTAATCAATCAAAGTTAATTTTGTTTTAAAAAAACAAAAAATTGTGGTCCAATAAGTGATGGTAGATATTTTCAATATACTTACCCATCTTTAACCAAGTTTTGCTCCTAAATGATTTAATGAAAGACTTTGGCAAGATAATTCGCACGCCAAATGCATAATCTTTAGTTGACCTTTTTGGCCCATACTTCATATATCTTTAAAATTGCACCTCCATTTCTCGATTGGCTCTTTAAAGACAATTTTGTTTGGTTCTCCATTGAACATTAATAATCGTATTTTATTTGAAAAGTTTTGCAAAAACGTCGTTCTAAAAATATGAAAATATAACATATTCTAACAAAATAATTACAATCTAGCAAAAATATGGTATTATTTATATTCATTATAAAATAATGATTCCAGGGATCGAACCTGTGACCGTATAGTGGAAATAGATTAACACCAAACCAGATAACCAATCGCGCCAACAACCGATTCGGTAATTTATGTATTAAGGTTCAACTTGTAAAATATTGAGTATTAAATTTGATAAAACATTATATAACAAAAAATAGTAATATTCCATTTTTTTAGTTCATAATATTGAGATTTCTTCATAAACAATTATAGTTGAAAATTGTAAAGGATAACATATTTTAACAAAATAATTATAAATGTAGTCAAATTTGAAAATATTTACATTTATAATCATAAATAATGTTGTATTATTAATATTCATTAATACAATATTATGTATTATTAATATACAATATTATATGTTATTAATACAATATTATGCATATGAATACCGTATTATTATTAATGTATATAACTATTATTGCTATGTTTTTAAATAACCATATTTGTAATTATTTTTTGAATTTGACTAATCTTATAAATTGTTCAAAAAAAAAAAAAAAAAAAAATCAAATCCATCATTTTCAAACTAAATAATTCAACAGATTTTTTTTCAAGATCTACTAAAAAAAATTGTTTTCAAACCTAAAATTAATGAAAATACTTATAGTTAAACTAAAAATGAAAATTAAAATAGATTTAAAAAAAAAAAAAATAAATAAAATACTCTTTTATATCTTTTCAAGAGGCGTTATTAATATCGTAAAATATTTATTTAGTTGAATTGATTTGCAATAATGTAATGTACCTTTCAAAAAAAAAAAAAAAAGTAATGTAGAATATTTTAGGTTTGATAATATTGATGAATTTTTTTTTTAAAATTAATATTGTTTATACATTCCTTAATACAAATTCAAATGCTCAAAAGGTAAAAAAATAATGTACGAGTAGAATTTTTTTTTTTTTTTTTTTGAGTACGCATGTCTATGACTATAAGTATTAATTTAGCTAAAATATTTCATATTTTATTTTCTATATATTTAATAAAGTTTTTTTTTTTTTTTTTTTTTTTGAGACCATAGTTGTTTTTACTTTTAAAAAGTAGTAATTTTGTACCTTAATATTATTGTTACATAATATTTTTAATAAATAAACAGTAGAATATGATGATATTTACACGTGCCACGGACGTGGTTAGAGTTTTTTTTTTCTTTTTCTTCTTCTTCTTCTTTCTATTTTTCCTTGTAATTAGAACGAAAAAATTCTTTAAAACGATGACGATATATGGCCGATGTTTTGGACGTTTACTATGACTTCGCCAAAAGACCTGGAGATAAGTTACTTGTAAACTATGGAGCCAATAGGATGTTCAAAACCGTCAGAATTAATTTTAGATCAAATTCAAGTTTGTTCAAGTTTTTTTCTTAAAAATTAAAAAAAAAACGTTTTATTTCTTCCGATTAAGCATGAAACGAGGCAATCTCAAAAAAAAAAAAAAAAAAAAAAAAAACATGGAACGAGGCTCAACGACATCAATGTTTTTTATATTAGTGATCATTTTGAACTAAAACTAAACTTTTTGGTGGAATAGTGACATTGTCAGATTTAACTTATGCGTATTTCAACTATTGTCACGAAATATACCATCTGACCATACCACGTTTAAATGTTAAAAAAATTTGTATGCAATTAATTTATAGGTAGGTGACAACCCTAAATTGAGTTCATCATTCTCTTAGTTCTTCAAAATTCCTATTAGTTACTATGTTATTCTATGATGGTTAACATAGCATTAATGTATACTCATGAACTAACAAGTTATGAAGTCTGATTTACCCATTGTTAAACTAAATAAAATATTAAAATTATTTTTAATTAATTAAATTTCAATATTAATTATTGAATTTTATCATATTTAGTTGTTCATGTCTCATTTAACTCCCCACTTTTTCTATAACCACCCCACTTTAAGTTATTCTTAAAAATTCTTTTAATGGCAGAGAATTGACAGAAAATTTAAGAAGGAAAATTGTAGTGGATCGTGCAATTTAAAAATGTAATTACAAACGTGGTATTCAATTTGCACACATCTCGATTAATGTCACGGGATATACCCTACGTAATTTCTAAGTAGGTGGATATTATGAATTGAACTTATCACCTTTTGCACTCAAAACTCTCCTCGACCACTAAGTTACTCCATAATAGTTAGATCTTAAGGTATTATAAGTTTTATATGTATAATAGTTTTGGTATTAATAAGTTTTGATACGTTTATTTCAATATTTACAAAATACTAACTAAATATACTCTATTATAATTACATACTAATATATATGTATAAGAATGTAACAAATATTCTAGATATAAATGGTTGAATGTATTTGTTACATAAAAACTCACAAACAATACATATAATTGTGCATTATAATAAAAGCAACATATTGATTCAATGTATAATACAATAATAGTATTTATGTTGTGTATAATAATACAATATTATAATCAATTCGTATTATTTCTTATCTTTTACTTTCATGCAAACTCAGAATTTCATTATGTATAATAATTTAATTTGAAAAAAAACAATCTTTTATTGATTGAAACTTGTCAGAATAATGATGATATTTCGAGCAATAATCCATAAATGAAGCACGATTGAAAGTTTACGATTGATGAAAGTTTTCTCGAAGAAAAAACGAATACAAGGGAAGAAAGAAAAAGGTATTTTAAACTATGTTTTCGTAATATATATTACCAAATCAGAGTTTACAAAATACCTTTTTGAAAAAAAAAAAAAAAAAAAAAAAAAAAAAAAAAAAAAAAAAAAACCAACCCCCCCCCCC
>JBBMKA010050318.1:1896-52694 GCA_037833695.1 Sechiopsis laciniata
TTTCTAACCAAATTTTAAAAACAAAAACAAGTTTTCAAAAAATACTTTATTTCTTACTAAATTCTGGTTTGGTTTCTAAAAATATAGATAAGATATAGTTATCTTTGTAAGAAAAAAAATATAGGATAAGATAATTGTTATAGACTTAATTTCAAAAATAAAAAATTAAAAACTAAATAATTACCAAACGACCCTTAAATACTTAGTTTAACATTTTTAAGACAAATCTAAAAATTAAGAAATTGAACTTATAATTCAGACAAGATACCTAGGGACAGGGGAGGCTTTAAGCTTCTAACTTTCAAAATATGTTCCTTTTATTTGTAATCGAATATTGAAATACAAAAAGTTGCCAATGTGTTTTAATTACCCTTGTCCTTCGGAGATACTTGGACTTTGAATGGTATATTACACTTGAAGAAAAAAAAAATGTCAATAACAATACACTTAGATCATTCTTAAAATGTCTACGAAATATTAAAAAATTAGAAAATTTACAGCATCACAAATAAGCGAGTCATCTTTGACCAAAAACTAAAACAAAAACAGTAGAGAGAAGAGACCCACCAAGAAAGTAGAAATAATCATCAAATAGGACCAAACGCAAGAAAAACCCTTAATAAAACCACAACTTGTTTGACAATAATTGTGTGAAGAAAAGATACCCATGGGGAAGAACTATGGCAGTTGTAGATATTGTTATGATTGCTCGCGACAATACCTGAGTATCTCAAGGGAAATGAAGCCAACATCTCGAACAAAAATTGAGATGCATTTCTTCACGAATTCATCTCTTCAGTTGGTTGAGTGCGTTAATAATTGAAAACAAAACACTTCACATTTGTGTTCATATAAAAACACCTACAAAAGAACTCTAAAATCACAATTTGAATTCATTTAAAAAAATTCATACTTGAGAACAAACATGTTAGGAAATATATAATATCATTTACTAAATTTAATATTTAATTATTGTTAGAATATATTATTTAAGATTTGTTAGGAGATTCTCTAATATTTAATATTATGTGTACTATATATTTGAAAGAGGCAGTAAATTTTGTCAATTACTTCTCTAATATTTAATATTAATGAAAGAGGCAATAAATTTTGCCAATTACTTCTCATAATTTATCATGGTATGAGAGCCACCTTCAATTAAAGTTGCAAAAAAAAAAAAAAAAAAAATTGACACCTCTATTCTCTTCCTCTTAAACGCTGCCGTTAAGAGAATCCGAAAAAGTTCCAGAACTTCAGCTTTCAAGCGCCGGTCAAATTCAATATTATATATATATATATATATATATATATATATTTCTTGTGTTCAGCGGCTGAATTAAATTAAAAGGCTCACATCATTTTTTTTTTTTTTGGCCATTTAATGATTTTATTATTAGTGCAGCATTATTCACCAAAGTGGTTTTATGAGTTTTTTTTTGTCCATGCAATTTTGGTGTCTTACGTGGTTTTGGTTTCTGGGCATTTGAGGCTTTCAAGGTTATTTTTAATTGTAAAAAAAGTGATTTGAATATTAAGTTATCCGATTATAATCCTGAGACCCTGCTCAAAATCACTTAGTGATTCCAAATTTGACTTTTGGAATTGACAACGTATTCTCTTAGAAATAATATTTGATCTGAACTGAGTAAGTTTGGTGATGGAACAGAAGTTTGTTGTTATGGATGCTTGGCGTGGCTTTGCAGGCAATATATGCAGTTCTTGCAATGGTTCACATGATATTGGAGAGGTAGATAGGACAAGTGCTCCAACTCTATCTAATGATCGATGGGCACAAGTTATGGATGCAATTAAGAGTGTACAATTTTCGACCCCCTCACCTAAAATATTGTGTGGTATGAATTCTACATCTAGAGAGTGGATTATTGATACTGGCGCATCGAATCACATGTCTGGTAATATTTCTTTGTTTCCTAATCTATGTGCAATATCTTCACCTGTTGGGTTGCCTAATGGAAAGTGTACTACGGCTACAAAAGAAGGAAATATTATGTTACGTGATGGATTAGCACTGACAAATGTGTTATACGTTCCTGCTCTAACTTGCAATTTGTTGTTTGTGTCTCAACTATTAGAACAACAAGAATATATTTTTCTTTTTACAAATAAACGATGTTTTATACAAGATAACCGTTTGAGAAACCTTATTGCAATGTAATGGGGTCTATTTCTTCAGGCCGGTTCATGCTTATAATTTTATTGTAAATAAAGTGGAAGTTACAGATGCAAGTATGTTGTGGCATAGACGTTTGGGTCATCCTTCGATGAAAGTAGTGTCTTCTATAACTGGAGTAACTTAAGGCAGTACAAGTTATGGCAATGATTGTAAAATTTGTTTTATGGGTAAACAACTTCACAACTCTTTTCCCTTAACTATGAATAAAGCATATGATATTTTTTATTTAGTTCATTGCGATATTTGGGGTCCAAATAATATTTTGTCTAGTTGTGGTGCACGTTTTTTCTCACTATTGTTGATGATTATTCTCGTGCTACTTGGGTGTATTTTATGAATCGAAAGTATGAAACTGCAAAATTAATCCAAGATTTTTGTGTTATGGTCGAAACTCAATTTGAAAAAAAAATTAAAGTTATCCGGAGTGACAATGGTCAAGAGTTTTTGAGCTTGAAGTCATTTTTTGCGAATAAGGGAATTTTGCATCAAAGTTCTTGTAATAATACTCCACAAAAAAATGGTAGAGTTGAACGTAAGCATAGACATATTCTTAATATTGCTTGTGCCTTGCATTTTCAAGCAAAATTGCCTAAATATTTTTGTGGTGAATGTGTTCTTACTGCTGTGCATCTTATAAATAAAACTCCCCACATAAGTGCTTATTTGGCCACACTCCTTCGTGTGTTTTTAGGTGTCTATGTTATTCTGAAAATAGGCCTCGAGTAAAAGACAATTTTGATTCAAAGTTTAGGAGGTGTATCTTTGTTGGATATCCTTTTGGCAAGAAATATTGGAGTCTTTATGATTTAGAAAAACATGAGTTCTTTATTAGTCGCGATGTGCAATTTTTTGAGGATAAATTTCCATTTATTGAGTCATTTCCTGATCGTGTGAGATTGCAATGGAAAATATATTTTTCTCAAACACCATTATGGGATGATAAAGATTATGACTATGATAATGATTGTTTGGTTGAAGTGATACCCGAAGTGATACCTGTTACAAGTACTATTGAAAATACTAGTCTGGATACAGAATGTGTTGGTATAGGCTCTAGTGATGAAGCTCAAACTAGTGATGCTGAGATACTTGGTCATGGGCATCGTACAACATTTCCCTCGACAAAACTTCGTGATTATGTAACAAATACAGCCGTGAAACAACATATCGACTCTAATACGACTTCTTCATCTCGATCCATCCAGGAAAACCTTTTAATATAGCGTGTTATGTTGATTATAACAACTTTTCTATGAAACATAGATGTTTTCTGTCAGCCATTTTGAAAGACAAAGAGCCAACTTCTTTTCAGGAAGCTGTAAAACATCTAGGTTGGAGTAAGGCGATACAGGTTGAGATTGATGCTCTTGAACGTAATGGTACATGGACTTTAAAGGACTTACCGCTAGATAAGAAAGCCATTGGTAGTAGTTGGGTGTATAAGATCAAATATACATGATTTGGTGTAGTCAAACGTCTTAAAGGGTGTTTAGTTGCTTTTGGAAATCGTCAGATTGTAGGTATTGATTATAATGAGACTTTTGCCCCTGTGGCCAAAATGGGGACTATTTGTCTTTTTCTTACTGTTGCTGCAAGTTTGAATTGAGAATTACATCAAATTGATGTTCATAATGCTTTTCTTCATGGTGACTTGGAAGAGGAAGTGTATATGTAGCTTCCTCCAGGGTACCGTGTTTCTACTCCAGGGAAGGTTTGCAGACTGCGTAAGTCTTTGTATGATTTAAAATAGGCACATCAACAGTGGTTTGCTAAGTTATCTAATGCTTTAAGAGTTTATGGTTTTATGCAGTCTTATGCTGATTATTCATTGTTTAGTTATATTCAGGTAGTGTATCTCTCCATGTACTTGTGTATGTTGATGATTTTATTATAGCAGGATCATCACATGGTGCAGTTTTGAGATTTAAAGATTATTTGAGCTCATGTTTTCATATGAAAGATTTGGGAGTTTTGAAGTATTCTTTTAGCATTGAGGTAGCTTGAAGTCAGAAAGGTATAGTTCTTTGTCAATGTAAATACGCTTTAGATATTTTGACTAAAACTGGCATGTTAGGTTGTAAACCTATTGACATACCTATGGAGCAGAATCATAAATTGGGTCAGGCCGCGGAGGAGCCATATGCGCACTCAGACCAATATCGTCATTTAGTTGGACGTCTTGTTTATTTGTCTGTAACTCGCCCTGAACTTAGTTATTCAGTGCATACTCTCGCACAGTTTTTGAGTAATCCACAAGTTCAACATTGGGATGCGGCTCAAAGGGTATTGCGCTACTTGAAGGGGGCACTAGGTCAAGGTATTTTATTGCGGTCTATGAGTGAGATAAGTTTGACTGCATTTTGTGATAGTGATTGAGTGGCTTTTCCATTAACTCGTCGTTTGTTGTCTAGATATGTGGTTTTTCTTAGTTCTTCTCCTGTCTGGTGGAAGACTAAGAAACAAGTGACTGTGTCTCGTTCTTCTGCTGAAGTTGAGTATTGTGCAATGGTTGTTACTACTTGTGAGTTAAAATGGTTGAAATCATTACTAGCTTCTCTTGGTGTTTTGCATCCTCGCCCTATGAAATTGTTTTGTGATAGCCAATCTGCTCTTTATATTGCAAACAATCTTGTATTTCATGATCGTACAAAACATATAGAGGTAGATTGTCATTTTGTTCGTTTTGAGTTGATATATGGAAATCTTGCAACTAATTATGTTCCCACCAAATACCAATTAGCTGATATTTTGACAAAGTCATTTGGAAAACAACAGTTTAGATTTTTTATAGACAAGTTGGGCATTTGTGATTTACATGCTCCAACTTGTAGGGGAGTATTAGGAAATATATAATGTCGTTTACTAGATTTAATATTTAATTATTGTTAGAATATATTCTTCAAGATTTGTTAGGAGATTCTCTAATATTTGATATTATGTGTACTATATATTTGATGGAATATTAATCGAAGAGGCAGGAAGTTTTGCCAATGACTTCTCATAATTTATCAAAACACCTAGCATGCAAAAATAAAGTCTGCATACAAGAACTAAACTACAAAAGGACTCAAATCTTACCCTTGAAGTGGGTACGTACAGGACTAACTAGAAATTCCACATAAATCCATGGGGTGATTGGATTTTGGAGTTTAGGGGAGTAGAAGAGATGAGAGGAGAGGAAGATGAAGTAAAGTGATTTGGAGAGATGAAATACTTATTTGGAGATTGATATTATAAGGAGAGAGGAGATGAGAGATAAATGTGAATGAATGTGATGTTTATTTTATATATATAAATATATAATATATCTATATATTTGAAATAATTAAAATTGAAAAATTAAAAATAAAAAGAGTTAAAAATTAGATAAAATTTAATATAATTAAATAAGATGTTTGATAATGAGTTGAAGAGAAATTGGAAGGAATTGAGAGGAGTTGAGAGAGGTTGTGATGTATTAAAAACAAATACTGGGTTGGCAATTCGTCCGCTGCTCTCCTCCCTCAACCTCTAAATCCAATCGCCCCCTAAATTTCAACTAAACTATATCATATTTCGTCAAAATAAGAGGCTTAGTACCTGCAAAACAAGGTTCTTAACAATACAAAACAAGGAGCCAAAATGAAAAAAAAAAATTAAAAAAAATAAAAAGAAAAGGAGAGATTATATTGAATACACCTTTATAGGGGAAATTATCATTATTGTCTGGAATGGTGGCTTCTTCATAAACATCTCCATTTCAACTGTAGAATTAATAAGTAACATAACATCTCCATAATTTCCTTCAAGATTGCAACATATCCAGGAGGGTATCTGTTCGATCCTCTCATTTTCTACGGCGAAAACAAAACACAAATGTTGTATCACGAGCTCAAATATTCAACACACACTTTCTATTTTCTAACTATACCCTACAATACTTGAGCAAATTAATTCCTTAAATTGATAATTATTATTATACATTAAGCACAAAACCCCTTAAATCGCAACACTCTCTATAAGAACAAACAAAAACTACAGACACAACCATTTTGTTTTTAGCTTTTAAAATGTAATCTCACAATAGTTATCTTATCATATATTTTTTCTTACTTGAATATTTATATCCTACCTAAATTTTTTAAAACCAAACTAAAATTTAAAAACAAAAAAAATATATTTTTATTTTTGAAATTTAGTTAGTATTCACGTACTTTCCTAAGAAAAGATAAATATATAGTAGGAAAAATAAAACAAAAATGGAACACGTCCTAGAAAAGAGTAAAAATAAACTTAAATTTCAAAAACTAAGGTCCGGTTGATAACTATTTGGTTTTTTATTTTTGGTTTTTGAAATTTAAGCTTACAACAAGTACCTTACCATATGTTTTTTCTTACTTGAATATCTACATCTCACCTATATTTGTTAAAACCAAACCAAAATTTGGAAACAAAAAAAGTAACTTCCAAAAGCTTGTTTTTGTTTTCGAAAGTTTGTTAACATTCACATACTTTCTTAAAGAAAGATGGATACATTGTAGAAAAGATGAAAAACATTGTAGAAAATGTGGAACACATTGTAAGAAATTTGAGTAAGAATAGGCTTAAATTTCAAAAACCAAATGGTTATCAAATGGGGCCTTAATAAAATAGTTTCCGTGTTGAGAAGATATAGATTACGTATTGTTATATTGCTTAAATATTATTATATTTAGGGTGTTAGGATTTCCTTTCTCGATCCTAATGATCTAATTTTGGTTATGCTATTGTGCATTTAAATGTATTATTTATATTCCTAAACTTCCTATATAAAAGGCATCACTCTTTACAATTTATTCATTGAAATATACTGAAAGCCTATTCTCATTCTATCTACTTATTTTACTTGATATCAGAACTTTTTCTATGCCCAATGCCAATTTTACAGAAAAGCTCACCTGCCTAGCCCAACCCCTAGGTTTAGTAGACCTCCTCTAAATCAACTTCTAAATCAGATTACCAGTATAAAATTAGACCGGTCAAACCTTCTGCTATGGAAAAACCTTGCCATGCCTATCCTAAAATCCTACTAACTTATTGGTCATTTGACTGGAAAAACAAATGTCCACCCCAAAAATACCATGATTTCCATACCCAAAAAATATTCAGACGGAACCCTTGACTCATCCTCTATTGCAGGAGAAAGTAGTCAAATTGTAAGTATAGAAGGAGGCCAGGTGGGGCCCACCATCCAACGGCTGACGCACCATAAGAGAGTCAGCCGATTCTACCCTCTCCCGTTCTTAAGGTGCAATAGGTGGCCCCCCTCCCCCCCATTCAACTCTACTTCCGTCGCACAACAAGAGGGCCAGGCAGGCCCCCCTTCTGTTCCAATTCCTGTCGCACAATAGGGAGCCAAACGGGCCCCCCCTTTGTCTCTTTTCCTACCGCATAGTATGAGGGCCAGACGATGCCCCCCTTTCGTCAACGGTAATGCAACATGGAGGATAGGTGGGCCCTTTGCCTCTTTCTGTTTCTGCAACGCCACATGGGGGTCAGATGGGCCCCTCATTCCTTTTCTTCTCTATTTTGGCAATAAAAGGGTCAAGTGGGCCCCACTTCATCTAACCAGCCATTTTTTTACCATGGAGTTACGGGGGAGGGGGGCTTGTTTGGGCTCCCTATTGTGCGAAGGAAGGAAAGACGAAGGGGGGGCCCACCTGGCCCTCTATTGCACCTCAAGAACAGGAGAGGGGAACACTGCAAGGCTCCCCTATGGTACGGCAGCCATTAGATGGTCGGGCCCCCTGACCTTCTTCTATACTTACAATTTGACTACTTTCTTCTGCAATAGAGGATGAGCCAAAGGTTCCATTTGAAATTTTTTTGGGTATGGAAATTATAGTATTTTTGGGTAGACATTTGTCTTCTCCTGTCAAATGGCAAATAAGTTGTTAGGATTTTAGGATAGGCATGGCAAGGTTTTTCCATAACAGAAGGTTTAACCAGTCTAATTTTATGCTAGTGATTTGATTTAGGGGTTGATTAAGAGGAGGTCTAATAAACCTAGGGGTTGGGCTAGGAAGGATGAACTTTTCTGTAAAATTGGCATTGACTCTATCTCGCAACTGGCCGCTCAAGCAAATTGACTTTAATAATGCCTTTTTTAATGGAACCCTTAACAGTTCTACTCTTGTGGGGTTTCGTCAATAGTCGGTCTGATTCCTCCATCTTTATATATAATCGTGGGGGTATCATGGTGTTGCTACTCGTGTATGGTGATGATGTTATCCTCACTGGTAGTGATGCTGGGTTTCTCTCCACCTTGGCCTCCTCCTTGAATTAACATTTTACGCTGAATGATCTTGGTGAACTGAGTTACTTTCTTGGTATCCAAGTTTGAAGCTCACGTCTAATCTATTGCCCACCTAGACAAAGTATATTGACGACTTACTCGCCAAACTGCAACTAACGAATGTTAAGTTGGTTCCTTCGCCTTTTTCAGTTGGCAAGGCCTTGTCCCTGACTATAGGATAACCTTTTTCTGATCCTTTTATCTATTGCAACACTATTAGCACTCTGTAGTATCTCACGAACATGGGACCTGACATTGCTTACATCGCGAACAACCTCAGTCAGTTTCTCAAATGTTCGATTAACTTTCATTGGCAGGCTGTTAAACGTGTCTTGTGGTACTTGTTTGGAACTAAGCACTTTAGTCTTCTCATTCAGCCTACTGACGATTGGACTCTTTCTGCTTTTTCTAATGCTGACTGGGGATCCAATATTGATGATCGCAAATCTGTTGCCGCCTATTGTATGTTTTTTGGGCACAGTCTAGTCTTCTAGTCATCCAAGAAGAAAACTGTTGTTGCATGTTCCAGTACTAAGTTTGAATATCATGCTCTTGCTCATACTGCTGAAGAAATTATTTGGCTTCGGCAACTGTTGACCGAATTGGGCATTACTCTATCTGCTGCTCCTATCCTTTAGTGTGATGACATTAGTGTCGGGTCCTTACCGGCCAATCCTATTTTTCACGTCCGTGGCAAGCACATAGAGATTGATGTTCATTTTGTTCGAGATCACAATCTCCATGCCCAGTTGGAGGTTCAGTACGTACTTTCTGTTGATCAACCTGCGAATTGCCAAACCAAGTCACTCTCTCATACACAGTTCAAGTTTTTACGGTCCAAACTTAGTGTTATTGAACTACCCTCTTGTTTCCGGGGGGATGTGAAGATAGGTAAAAGATTATATTTAGGGTGTTAGGATTTCCTTTCTAGAACCTTCTAGAAGGATCTAATTTTGGTTATGGTATTGTGCATTTAAATGTATTATTTATATTCCTAAACTCCCCTATAAAAAGGGCATCACTCTGTACAATTTATTCATTGAAATATACTGAAAGCCTATTCTCATTTTCTCTGCTTATTTTACCCGTATAACTTCCATGGGGGAAGAACGAGATACTATTCTCTATTGTAATCCACATTGTAAATGCGTAAGAAAGTGTAGTTGGAGTAAGAACATGAGTAATTTACCATAGCGTGAAGGACATTTCTAAGGCTATGAAACTGGATCCACTCCCTCTCTTTTGCAAACTCTGCCTTCATTCTCACCTTAAAATAATAATAATAATAATAATAATCTCACCTCATTTTTTTTATTCACTTTCATTTTGAACGGCTTTACGCTAAAAAACACAACATTTTTTCAATTATGACACTTTTCTTAAAATCTCTGGCATAATTTATTTTTAAGAGTGTCATCCCATTTTTCTAGTGAGCTTATACTTTTTTTTTATTTTTTTTTTAGCATAACTTATACTTGCCTTAATAACATAACATAGAACCTTATTTAATTTTCTGGAATCTTGGCCGAGTTGGGTCGAGGCTGCCACTCGGCCCTAAGACGGATAAAAAAAGAGTGGGAAACCTTTCGGAGGTTTTTGGAATTCGACATCAGGAAGTGTTTTCACACCATCAACCAACATCGACTCATCTTAATCTTTAAGGAAGAGATCGACAATCCCAAGTTCTTTTACTTCATTAAGAAAGTCTTTTTCGTCAGACAACTTGTAGGAGGTGAAAAAGAGATTTTACTACTTCGTCCTACACAATGTACGACTATTGGCCCTACCAGGCAACATCTACCTACACATGTTC
This sequence comes from Sechiopsis laciniata, assembly GCA_037833695.1. Taxonomy (NCBI): domain Eukaryota; kingdom Viridiplantae; phylum Streptophyta; class Magnoliopsida; order Cucurbitales; family Cucurbitaceae; genus Sechiopsis; species Sechiopsis laciniata. Next base: position 12,217 of record JBBMKA010050318.1, read on the forward strand.
GATTAGGAGATAAAGAGGATCCGACAAAAGTACAAAATTTTGATTATTTAGAGAATCAACTTGGTTATATTAAGGACGGGTCATATTGATGACCAAGAAAACTGTAGAGAAGAAGCAAGCTTCAACGCTCCCCAAGACTACAGAGCCCTCATTATGGGGAGAGTAAAGAGCTTCCAATACAAAGCAACCTTTTCATTCCCTTGTTTCATCGTGGCACACCCCCTACACAAACACCACCCGGATTAGGGGGGATCAAAAAATGCCTTCCGTTTTCCCCACTTTGTCGGCCTTTACCGCCTTCCTTAACAAGCCTTTGAGCCTCATTTGCACCGCATATCCATTAAAAGGTGTTTTTCGTTTGTTATTTTAAGTCTCATTGAGTTTATTGATTGAGAAAGGAAAGGTACGTAGTCTTTACCGAGTTGACGAGGTAAAGAAGCGAAGTGCAGCTGCTTTCCCATATTAAGAAATGAGCTTTCTTCAAGTCGACCGAGTGAAAGAGTTGTAGAGTTTAAAATATACTCAGCCATAAAGTGTAGAAGGCCCTCGAACGATAGAGAAAGGGAAATGGAGAAAATATGGGATAATTTAAAAGGTTTTAAAGGAATAAGCACATTTCCCGAGTTCAAGACTTGAAGGATCAAAAGCAAGGGAAAGAGGTGCTTTAGCTACTCGACCGATAGAGAGAGGACATGGATTAAATGAGAGATAAGCTAAGCCACTTTAAAGAGTTTATAAGTTCCAGTGGAACTTCCCTTAATAGTCAAGCGACGCTCACATTTTTTGCTCTCTTCGCTCCAATAACCTTGATTGGCACATGGAAGTACCACTGGTTGAGTATATAAGAGAAAGGTTGCATGATCTTTCTCTTTTAAGCCCCACACACACAAACACACTGTAAGGCTGATGCGATTATTCGGTGCGGTATAAATAAACTAATGATAAATTCTAAGTATAAGACTTTATTGCTAAAGCCTCGCACTTTGGAATCGTATTCACGCAAGTATACTCGTTCGAAAGTGCAGCAAGTGATAAGTATTTATATTTTATCGTTCTCCGTAGGGATTGATGTCTATAATCAGTTAATTAATCTAAGAGTCGTGCAAGAAAGTAAAAAGAATGGTGTTGGGAATTTGGTTTTGTTTTGTATCTAAATGTGTAAATAAAACTAAAATGCGAAATTAACTAAGTGTAACGACCTGGGTTTTCGTTCTGGTTCTCCAGGTATGATTTTCAGCTATTTCAGATGTTTTGTTAGGCCATTATTGTAGTTTAGGTCCTGAGGGACATTTAGGTAATTTTACTCTAGGATCAGTTTTCTAATTTATCGAGTTGAAGGGTCATCCTTGCAGTTTCACTGAGTTCAGGGTTATTTTTGTGGTTTCAGGCTTTCAGGGCTAGTTTTACAAGTTAAGAAGGAAAGGCTTGTTTTGTTTAAAAGAAGGATTTTTAAGGGTTTTAATTAAAATAAAGAAAAGGAAAAAGGGAGTGGTTTTTTATTGATCATACCTAGGAAGAGAAGAGCCAGAGAGAATCGATTTCATCTTCACCTTTCTATTCTCCATCACCGATCACCTCACGCACAATCTCTCCTCACCGATCGCAGCCCCAACCGCACCGTGCCCAGCCCATGCTATGCCGCCTCGCCATCACTGCCCAGCTGATCGCCATACACGCCCCTACATAGACGCTCGTGCTGTAGCCCCAACCGCCTAGACCTTCGTGATAGCTAGCCCCGCCTCGCTTGATCGCATGCCCATGATTTTACGTGCAGTCGAGCCCTCGCATGCGTGATCGCAGCCCCGCGCTCCCTTCGTCGCACGCTCGTGTCTACAACTCTACAGCGCCGCACGCATCAGCCAGTGATCGCGCAGTCACGCGAACGTACTGATCAATGCCGCATGTCTGCCCCTCGCCCGACTGCCAGCCCAGCTCTGCACATAGGCGAGTTCCCACGATCTCGCGTAGCCCCTTGAGTCGTGCCCGTGTCTTCGCTGCTACACCCTCGCACAGCCCCGCGTTGCCCTTTGGCCTAGCCGCATTTGCTATTCTCGAGAGTAGTTCGCTCGGGTTATTGGTAACCTATAATCCTTTGTGTTCCTGTTATTTAACTGATGATTTAGGCAATAGTTGACTGTTTATGGTATTTCTACTAAGTTGTTGTTAGCTCGTTCGTGGTTGGTTACCTGCAGCTCAAGGAGCACTTATTGTTGGTTCTGTAGCTATTTTTTTAGATAAGGGTTCCTTGTCGTGGGTTGTGTAGACCCTGCGTGATTTCCATTGATTGTATGCTGCCTGCTTGCTTTACTATTTTACGAGCATGTATTAGTGGTAGGTTTCTTCTAGTGTTGGCCTGTGTTGTTTATATGTATTGTTCCTGTAATGATGGAACCATGTGAATGATCTGTTAGGGCATGTCATGTAGCACTGATGTAACTTGAGACTGTAGTATTTTGTTAGGGTATCTTGTATGCACGTTTGATAACTATTGGTTTGCTGTTTAGAATTAGTCCTATCATTCTTAGTTAGAGTTTGCCAGGTTGTCATCATTTAGAGGCTGAGAGTGGACACGACGTATGATGTCTCCACAGGTCGGGACCAGTGAGGATTGATTTCCCACCCCCGACAGTCAGGTGTAGAGTAGCTACCACCCCGACATAAGCCTAGTCTATGGCCTGCTAGAGTGGGGTCCTTTCCTTGGTGTAAGCCTACCTTGGGACGACCTTAGCTTTAGGCGTTGGTATGAACAGGCTGCCACAGTTCGGTGCCGAGGGCCTCCCACCAGCTGTGGATCAGTGGACATCTTTCTGAGTCTTAGGCATGCATACCTAGACTGGCGTAGTTTGTGTAGGCCTATATATGCCCCAGTTTGCAGCAGCATGCGGTATGTGTGCACACGTACTAGAGGTCGAGAGGACGGCTCCCTCAGGCTAGTGTCATCAGTACACCATCCTTGTCCAGTTTAGAGCCAGATATTTGGGTACTCTCTCAAATGTCTAGGATCAGTTAGCAAGTTGATCACCTAGCCGAGAGTTAGAGACTCTCGAGGATTCAGAGCCATGTTGATGACTCAGACTATGTCCTTATTGGTAATCTGTATTGATTGTATGCTAAGATGCTAGATGATGTGGCTTTTACGTATTGTACCCTGACTGGGGATTCTTACTGAGTGTCATTGTACTTACCCTTATTTCTGTGGTTTTCCACCAGGTAACTTGGGACAACACCAGGACGGCTAGAGGAGGAGTTAGATGATCATGGGCGTCCGCTGTCTATTTATTTGTTTTGTTGTCTTGAATTCAGCATGCATGATAGACTTTTACTCATATTGGAATTCGTGTTTTTAGATTGTTTTAAATAATCTCTGGCCAGAGGATCGACTATGTTTTATTTTTATGGATTGATTTGTAAACTATTTTTGGATTAAATAAATCAGACATTTGTTTTCAGTTTCCTATTTTAAAATTGTGGATGTTTAATGTATTTGAACCCTGCATGTTGAGTAAGAACCAAGTTTATGACTGTTTAGAAGTCGGTTTCTTACACTAAGTAAGGCTCGGGTTAAGGTTATGGGATGCGTCTAGCTATTCCTAGGATAAAATGAAGTAAGTAGTAATTTTCATACTTTGCATAACAAACGTTTGCTTCCGCTTTCGTTCCCATTAAGCCTAACTTCTGTTGTGACTCAATGTAATTATCAACCGGCGCAGCGTATGCAGTAGTTACGCATTTATCTCTAAACTCCGATTAAAAGTACGGAAGACTTAATACTAACCTACTAAATATGCAAACTACCCTTAGGTTATTTCCTCTTCCGATTTACAACCTATTAGTGCACGTGGATGATCGGTCGATATTTACTATTTAAATTAAGATCCTAATTCAACATGTTTAAATTAACAACTCCCTTTACCCTTGTACATGCTTTCTACAACTCGTACCCTTAACCTTTGCCTAAGATGTTTAGCCAGACATAGTAAAGAACATATAAAGCATAGCAATGAAATATAAATAATATTGCATTGGAAAAGTAATGTTTGCAAGAAACAAAAAGTAAAGAAACAAGGTAGAAAAGATAAACTAGAAAACGATAAAGAAAAACTATAAATGGCGGCTGCTTGAAGAACAGGACTCTGTGTCAATAGGAACACGAACTTCGCTTCGAAATCCTACTCCCAAGTGTGGGAGAAGAACTCCAAAAACAGCTCTATTGTTTTTCCTCCTTTTTATAGGCTTGAGATGCTTGGGGACTAAAGAATTGACTTGGAAGGCAAGGATTGGATTTGAAAATATCTTTTATTGCCTTTTATTGCATTTTATCTTTGGCAGCTTATCCCCTGATTTTGTCAGTCACGTCTTTGCCAATTAAGGCATGAATCTCATGATTATTGCAGTTTGTCTATTCCACAATCTGATAGTTAGCATTAGCTCGTCATCCGATTCTTTCCTTATTGAGGCTTTTGCATCTGATCTATGATTTTTGCATCAATGTTTCCAGATCCATATTGCTCTAATTTCTGTATTGATTCGCATTAATTCCTTTTCCCAGCAGATATTTGTCCTTCGCAAATATTGTTTGGAAGATCCCGCGGTCTACAACCTCCAAAAGAGTCTTGATGCGCATTTTGTACTTTCGTTTCTCCTTTGAATGTGATGCTAACCATGTTTCCAATTCCTGTAGATATAGCAATAAATTAGCACAACATGGAATCTTTGGATTTAAGTACAAAAAGCATTCAACATTCACATTTTACTCTAAAATGGCTACTTTCCCTAGCCTTTTACATTTAAGCTCATAAATCATACATGCATCTGATTTATATGAATTTCCCATCTTAATGCTATTCTAACTCTAAAGTTCATTCAATTAATGCACAAATACCTTTAGAATATATTAAGATATTAGCCTAAATAATGCTATATTTGAGAGCTATCAAAGGCGAAACTAATTCCTGGAATGCAAGCATCCAGTGGTAACATTACTACCTTGCCAAGCAAAGAACACATTGTTTAAAAAAAAAAAATTATACATCTCTTACTTCAAAAGAATCTATTTTTAAATTGCTTTATAGGACTTAATTTTATATTTGCATTAGGAATCACAATGAGATTTTATTGCTATTGTATTATTATAGGGGGACTTGATTGAAAAACATGTTTAGAAGCTGAAAAACACAGCTGAAGGAAATAAAATAGCTTAAAAGTTGGCTCGCAACGGTCCTGAAACTAGCCATTACGCAGCTGCTTATCGCAGTAGGGTTATGATTATTAACCATCGAATCGTTGCGATTCATTTCCTGTCCTATAAATAAACACAAGTTTCGTCGTAGTCTTTACGCTTTCTGTATTTTCAAACCCTAACAATTTTTGTGAGAGAATTATTCGAGAAATTATGCAAATTCTTAGCAGCAAGAATCACGTCCGAACTAAATGGCATCCAAATTGGAACGCGCTTAAGCCTAGTCTGTAGAAAACTCGGTTGAGCAAAGCATCCCTACTCAACTTGCTGCGCAAGTAACCGAATCAGTTCCGTCTGAACCAGAGCCACAATGGAAGATATCACCATTTTGGGGCAAGAAATCATAGCGAGAACTAAAGAGATGCTTGAAGAATCAACCCTAATTGTTGGAGGGTCAATGACAAGTATGGATCCCCATGCAGGTATCGAGAGGTACGATGGAACCTTCCACTACCGAGATAGTTTGTACAGAAGAAACGTAGCGAAAGGCAGAATCTAGTAAAACTTCCATACTTGTGGAAGTTTCCCCACTAAAGGATGCAAAGGAGAGTGCTGAAGAGCACCGAGTTTCCAAAGAATTAGAAAAAGAGATGAAAATAGAAGAGGCGACGAAAAGGTAAGCCGAAGAAGCAGAAGAGGCGAGATTGGCTGTGGAAGTAGCCAGACAGATAGAAGAAGACGAAGAAAAAGCAAAGCGAGCATTGGAGGACAAAGATGCAGCATTAGAAAAGCCGTTGGTAGAAGAAGATGTTGCGGCTGAAAAGAGTCACACCTAGCGGCTCGAAGAAGCTAAGGAAGGTCATGATGATAAAAAGACCTTCAGCAAAGAAGACCTAAAGGAAAAAAAAGGAAGGTGACGGCAGGACATGCAGAGATGGGCTAAACACCAAGGAAAAAGAAGGAGAAAATAAGCCTTTGGTACAAAGAAGTCAGAAAGACAAGGGCAAGAGTATTGCTGAACCATCAAGGGAAGAAGCTTAGTCGCCGCTAGCAAAAATAAGGCGAGTGAGCGAGGTGAAAAAAGTAAGGGAAGCAGCAGAGACAGAAGTTCTAAAGAAGAACTTCTAACAAGAGAAAGAATTTTCCAATGCTATGCTAGATGAAGTTATCTAGAGAACCATCATGTAGAGGGGATGAGATGATTCCTGCCGAACAAGCATCAACGGTAACCCAAGCTGGGTGCAGAAGTTCTACAACAACGAAAGTGGAGATGGTTGTTGCATTAGTATAGTGGCAGGGAAAAAGATATGCTGGGGTGCTGAAGCCTGGAATGACCTATTTGGATTCTAGGGGTATGACAAAGCCCAGTATGACATGCTAGTCAACGCACCAACAACAAGGGAATTGAAGGACTGTCTGCAACTGTTAGCCATGTAGGGTATGCAGTGGGTTAAGAACAAACTATTCCAGTGCTTCAATCTTAACTAGAGGGGACACCACTAGAATAACTTCATCAAAACCAACATAATGCCAACAACCCACGACAGAACCCTGTCACGGACACGAATGTTACTGATATATGTTATTTATGCAGGGCTGACGATTGACATAGGTCACATCATTGAGGAAGAGATAAGGCGACAATAGGAAAGACGTACAAGAAGTTGTTCTTCCCTCATTCTATCACGACACTATGCTTAAATCAAGGGCTACAAGGTGTACAGAAAGACTGTACACTGAAGGTAAAAAGAGTCTTCCAGATGGCGATAAACAAACACAAAATAGCTGAGCCCACGATCAACGAACAGATAATTCAGATAAAAAGAACGATCGTCTGGAAGGATCTTATTGGTACAATACATTTTCTGCCAAAACCCTGGCAAAGAAAAAGCATTACAGCCAAGCAATTAGCTCTGCAATCGTAGCTAGGGTCTTCTTCAACAATTATGGAAACTCCCGTCCCGTAGTTCCCACACATTTCATCAGGCCTAGAGGAGGGCGAGAACCCTGAAGATGAAATAACACCCCTACTGAAAAGAAGAAAGAAAGCAAAAATTGAGGAAGCAGCAAAACAAGCAACATTGTCGCAACCCACTACTAAGCAGGTTAAACAACCGGCTGAAACTGTAGGTCAGCTAGATAATACGCAGCAACTGCAGCCAGTAGCTACAAAGCTTCCTTATGCATCCAGTCCATTACACCTAAGCCCTCCACCATGAATAGCAGAAATGGTAAGGCAGGCAACTCCACCACCATTAAGTGAAGGTGGTCCATCATTGCCAAGCGCGCCTGTGCCAAACCAGGCAACACCACAAAGAGCTTGTCGATATTAGAGATGAGGCTCAGCACAACAACTAAGAATTCTAGAGTCAAATGTTGTACTGTATGTGGCAAACCCGCATAACTTGGGCTTATATGCAAAGAAGGGAATAGAGTATACAAATAGAGCTTCAAAGAAGAAACCCACAATTTTGGCTCCTGCCTTTCCCAACTGAAGTGCTTCAGCAATGGATGCCTTCAGTAGAATCCGAGGAGCAAAATCCAAATGACTAAGGCGCAAATTCTATGAACTAAAGGAAGTACTTGTCTGTAACACTTTTGGTAACAATCCAATTAAGTTTTGTGAATTGTTGTCTTAACCGCATTTGTTTAATGCTATTCTTCCATAATCACTGCATTACATCCCTAAATTAACGTATGTTTTAGTTTTGCACAATCATAGCTTGCTTTCTATTAAGTATAAATCAGTCAGCCAAGTAAAACTTAGGTAAGTTAGAAGCCTCTAGGAAAGTGAGACTGCCAGAAAATAGACAGCGTTAACAACAATAAAATTTGTGAGTATGAAGAGAAATTGGGTGTCTCTAACCCTCACATTCATTGAGGGCAATGAAGATTTTAAATTTGGGGGTGAGAGTAAGCCCGCGAAGTGATTGCAAAGAAAGAAAGAGAAAGTATGTAGCAAAAAAAAAGTGTGAAAAATAAAGATCAAGACACTCTAGATAAAAATGAAAGGTGCAGAAGAACGAATAGCCATGGGAATCTCAAAGTACTCCACAGACTATCAAAAGCGCAAGCTTAAGACATTCTATTACTTGGATGAAACGTTTTATGCTCGAACGATCCAAGCTAAGAACTACAGAATTGTGGATATGAGTGCAACCCGAGTAGGAATGCAGAAAGCATAGCGAAAATCCTCGAGGGATTTGAAACCCAAATAAATATCCACAGACAAAATGTTTTAGAAAAATTTAGATTGAGCAAGGAAGTGATTAAATGGTTTCGGAGTCGCAGGTGTTAGCTCTAAGAGTGTCCAGTTTGTCGATCGAAAATAAAGAGTGTTGGTGTTAATGAAAGAATGAAGCTTGCAAGATCATGACCTTAGAAACTATTAAGTTCCAATTTTTCTTTGGCAGAAAGATTTTGAGTTCTTTAAAAATTTTCACTTTGAGGAAGTGTGGGCAATGCAAGAGGAATGCTCCAAAATTGTGGAAGATGGGTGGAAAAGTGTGGAAGACCGTTTTCAGGGTGATCATTTAAGTGATTTGCAGGCTAAACTAGTTTCTTCTCAAAGTGCATTGACTGGTTGAGGCGCACAGAGAATGGGAGGGTATGCTAAAAAGATTGATATATCCAGGTTGGACCTTCAACTTGCTGTGAACAGCAATGAGGATGTGCGGGAGGCAAAAGCTACTTTAGAATGTATTCTGAAAGAGGATGAGGTTTTTTGGAAACAACGGTCAAGAGTTGATTGGTTGAAATGAGGGTGATAGAAACTCGAGATGGTTCCAAGCATGTGCTTCCCATAGAAGCAAAATTTATTACATGGATAGATTATGTCGTCAGGATAGAAGTTAGGCGAATACAAATGATGAAATTGAGGTAGAAGTTTGCTCTTATTTTAAAATTTTGTCTACATCAAATGGTCCTATCATGGATCCTACAACGGCGGATTTCTTTAATGAGGTTAGTCATACTTTCTATGATGATCAAATTGCCCTTATGACTAATCCTTTTTCTCAGAAAGAAATCATTCAAGCTCTGTCGAATATGGGTTCTCCGAAGGCACCAGGTATGGATGGTTACACAATCCTATTTTATAAAAAATATTGGTCGATTATTGGATCTGATGTGATAAAATTCTGTTTAAGTATCCTTAATGAAGGGAGGTCAGTTGAGGATATTAATAAGACTATTATTACTTTGATCCCTAAATTTCCTAATGCTTCTTCAATTAAGGATTTTCACCCATTAGTTATGCAATGCTACTTATAAGCTTATTTCCAAGGCAATTGCTAATAGGCTTAGAGAGTTGTTAAAGAATGTGATTTCTCCTTCTCAGAGTGTCTTTATCCCTGGTAGAAATATTACATATAATGCTTTACTGGGTTTTGAATGTCTTCATGCCTTAAAGGGAAGGAGGAAAGGAAAAACAGGTTTTGCAGCACTCAAATTAGATATGAGTAAAGCCTATGATAGAGTGGAGTAAGGGTTTATTCGGAAGTTTATGAATGCTCTTGGTTTTCTCCCTGATTTTACTGCCTTAATCCTTCGTTGTGTTTCGTCGGTCTCTTATTGTTGTAATATTAATGGCGTTCGCAAAGGTAGCATCAAGCCTACCAGGGAACTTCGTCAAGGAGACCCCCTTTCTCCTTATCTTTTCTCCTATGTGTTGAGGGTCTCTATCAGATTCTTGGGTGGATGGAGGAGAAGAAAGGGATTACTGGCATTAAAGTAGCTCATAATGCTCCTCCTATTTCTCACTTGTTTTTTTGCTGATGATTGTTTATTATTTTTTAAGACTACACAGGTGGAAATAAATCACATTATGGAGGCCTTGAGTTTGTTTTCGGTGCTAATAGGTCAGAAAAAAAAAATGATAAGTCAGCAATTTTCTTTAGCCCAAATGTTAAGGGTGATATTGTAGTTTTCTTATTAAATAAGCTCTAAGTGAATCAGATCTCGTGTCACTCCAAATATTTGGGCAGTCCAGCTACTTTGTCCTTGACAAAAATGTTTTCGTTTAAATTCATAAAGGATAAATTGTTGAAAATGTTGTTTAATTGGAAACACAAAAAAAAATCGGCAAAAGGTAAAGAAGTGTTAATAAAAGCGGTTCTCCAAGCTATTCCAACGTATCCAATGACATGTTTTAAAATCCCAAAATCAATTATTCAAGATTGTCAAAGTATAATCTTGAGATTTTGGTGGGGAGATAGTGAATCAAAAAATAGGATTCATTGGGTCTCTTGGTGGAAGGCTTGTTTGAGTAAAAACAGAGGTGGACTTGGTTTTCAAGATCTTGAGTTCTTTAATCATGCCTTATTGGCTAAACAAGGGTTGCGACTACTAACTGAGCCCGAATCCTTGCTTGCAAGGGTCTTGAAAGGCAAATATTATCAGGCAACATCATTTCTTGAAGCTAATTGTCCAAATAATGGCTCGTTTACTTGGCGAAGCATCATTTGGGGAAGGAGTCTTCGTTTGAAAGGTGAGGTGGAAGATTGAAAATGGCTAATCTGTTTGCCTCACCACTAGTAACTGGCTTTTCTCGTGTCCCTTCTTTAAAACCATTTATGACTAGCGGGATTAATACAGAGTTGAAAGTTTGTGATTTGTTGATAGAGAATGGGAGGAGGAATGAAGGCTTAATTATAGAAATCTTTTGCGAGGAAGATGTGGATGAAATTTTAAAGCTCCCTAGGCCAAGAACTGTGAGAGAAGATTAAATTGTGTGGCATTACGAGAAAGATGGATTGTTCAAAGTTAAGTCAGCCTATTGGTTGGTAATTAGTTTGAGAGGGAACCCTTCATTGTCTAATATAGATGGAACTAAAGTGTGGTGTATTTTTTTGTGGAGCCTTATTATTCCAAATAAGGTAAAATATTTTGTTTGGCAAGTTTATCATAACTTTGTGCCTACTCAATTTAATCTCATAAAGCGTGGTGTGAGATGTGATCTAATTTGTCCTCGATGTAAGAAGCATATCGAGACCATGCTTTATGCAATATGAAGGTGTAAGATGACGGTGGTGACATGGAATTTTTCTCCTTTTTTAGTCCACAGGTTTCCTGATCAATTAATTGTTGTTGTAGATCTGTTACTGTGGTATTTTGCAAGGCTTTCTCGGAGCCAGATGGAAGAATTCTTATTGCTATGTTGGAGGCCATCAGACGCTAATTGTTTTAAAATCAACACGTAAATTTGGAAGGAAAAATGTGTGGGTTGGGGGTAATTGTTAGAAATTCGATTGGGAAAAAACTTGCAAACGCCGATCAACTTGCAATTGTTCAGATGGCGATCGAAATGGGCTTTTGGAACTTGAAGGTGGAGCTAGATGCTTTAAGGGTGACGAGACTTCTTCAACGAAAATCAGTTTGCAGATTAGAGATGAGGTCAATTGTAGGAGATACTTTGGAAGTAGCGAAGAACTTGTGAACGGTTACTTATGCATGGTGCGGGAGATAGATGAATGGTTTGGCACACAAGCTTGCACGTATGGCAGCTTTGGATTCTCGGAATCAAGTTTGGATGGAGGAAGTTCCTGGTGAGCTACAACGTGATTACCAAATAGAGCTTCATAGTATTCAGAGCCTACGTGGGTTTTGAAACTGCAAATTCTGATTTTGTTTTTGCTTCTTAAGCTTTGTTAATATTCCTATTCAAAAAAAAAAAAGTTATAAATGTTAAATGTGAATGACTAAATTTATAATATAACATATCAATAAATTCTTAATTAAAATTAACTTCTAATTTATTGAACAAGTTGGAGTTTGAGTTGTTGTATTTTTGTAAAGATTAATTGGATATGGTGGTGGGTCCAAAGGCAAATGACGTGGAGGACAGATGGATGCATGCAAGTAGTCCGGATCAGGATATGATATCACAATCCCCCTCTCTCCACAAATATAGCGTCTCACAAATCTCTGCTTCCAATTACACAGAAACCTAAACCTCTCAACAATGGCGTCGGTCTCCTTCCTCTCTTCCCTCCCTTCCTTTCTTCCTCTCCTTCCTCCTCAAACTCCTTCTTCTGCACATCCATTTCCCACTGTAAGTCTTTCCCCCTTTCCTTCCTAATCCGGAACGCATTCCGGTTCTAATCACTGCCTGATTCCAGGTCAGAGCTCGTTGTGCTCACATAAAATCCGACGACATTTCCAGCAACGAGGATCGGTTTTGCAGAAGAGATGTTCTTCGAGGTTTTGGCGGAGCCCTGGTGAGACCCATTTCCCCTTTTTTCTGTATTTGTCGAGTGAAGTAATTTGGCCAATGTGAGAACGATTAATCACTTGTTTTAGAATTATATGAGTTAGAAAAATGAAGTGATGATGAGTTTCTGCCAGTTCCGACCTCTTCTTAGGGTTTAATTATGGTGAGCTCTGACCTAATCGTGGAACCGGCTGCTTATGCTGCTGATTTAATTCAGCGTAGACAGCGATCTGAGTTTTTTTGTAAGTCTTATTGTTATTATTATATCACTCTGCATTATTGTTTTATTGTTGATGGTTTGCTTCTACTGTTTTTATAATGTTACCATTTCTTTGCTTCTAGTTTTTACGGTATTGAATTTCATTGTTGTGATTACATGTTTACGAGTGCCTGTTTTACTTATTTGGCTTTTACGTTATTGATTGCAGCAAATATTAAGGGGACCCTCTATACAGCTATTAAGGTATTAATTCAATAAACCATTACTAGACTCGAGTTGATAGGCTAGGGTACATTTCATCTTTGAACATTGTATCTGAGATTATTCAATGTAAAATAACTAAGAATAGTTCCACAAGGGCTTGAACTTCAAGACCTTATGCATCATTACACTAGAAGCTTGAGTATGTTAGGCATCGATTGGTTTGGGCCATCTGCACCGAACCAGATTGACATCAAACTCGAACCGGTTCTTCATGATGGATCGATCGGTTGTCGCCAACGATCCAGCCCAATTTTTATTGTTTTATTGTATGGGATTGGTTCTGCTTCTTTTTCCTCACCCAACCTCTATCTTCTACTTTCCTCTTGTAACTGGCCTATGTGGTCGTCTCAATCTCTTTGTAACTCTTTCATTTTATCAATGACATGATTTTCGCTTCCTATTTAAAAAAAGAGTTTGAGTAGGTTTTAAGATATGTATCATTGATCAAAAGGTTAAGTTTTTAGCTTGCACATTGAAGGATCTATTGTTTCTCTGTTTACTTCAGAAAAATCCAGACATCGTTCCCTCCCTTCTAACATTAGCACTAAATGATGCTGTAACTTATGACAAGGTCAGGCAAAAAATCTTCCTTTCTTTGAATTTACATATCTGGGCTTGATTTTACTACATCAACGAACTTGATAGATTGGAAGTAAGATGATAATATAATTTGTTCAAATTTGTAGGCTACTAAAACTGGAGGGCCTAATGGATCCATTCGCCTCAGGTACTACATTTTAGATGCCATTTCCTTATTTCTGAGAAATAAATCATTGAGATTCACATTCTTTTCACAAAATACTTGAGCATGCCTGAGGCATTCAATGATGATTATCAAACAATTTCAAGTATGGTATTCTATTATTAGTTTTGAATTATTATACTTATACGTCTTTTAGTTCCAATTTTTTTTTCATCCATCGACCATCATATGGTGTACTGTTAAGCATTAAATATTATAGCTCTATTTAACTAGATACTCAATTAGCACTTTCTTCAATATTAAATCTATTAACTTCTTTTCCATGTTTTCTTCCATGAAGTTCAGAGATTTCTAGACCTGAAAATGAGAAATTTTCTGCTGCTCTGAGTTTATTAGATGAAGCAAAGAAAGAGATAGATTCGTACTCCAAGGGTGGACCCATCTCCTACGCAGATCTTATCCAATTGGCAGGTGTTACACCTTAACAATTTCCATCTTTGAACTACTTCCATATATTGGACAACTGCATTCTGATTTTCTTTTTGTTTCTTTTTTTAGCAAATTAGAATCATGCCGTTACTAGATAAGTTGTCACTGGCAGTGTCAAAGTCCCGTAAAATTATATAATCTTTCTGTTTCTAGTGGGGATAAGTTGGAGTAGGATGTTGTTTATGGTCTGAATTTGTGTTCGTGTTTTCTATCAATGCTATTGTCTTTTCTGAATATAAGAAATAACGACATCAAGTTTATTTTCTCATTGCAGCACAAAGTGCCATTAAATCCACTTTTCTTGCTTCTGCCATCAGAAAATGTGGTGGGAATGAAGAGAAGGGAAACTTGTTATATTCTGCATATGGTTCCAACGGACAGGTTAGTTTCTTTGTATATTCATGTTGCATGGACAGCTGAATGTTAATCACAAATACACTCAACTAGTACATGCTTGAGCCCACAAAAGTGTCAATGTGTCTCACTCTAACATCCCCATCCAATCACACCCAAAGTGGGTGAATGCAGATTAGAGTGAGGATCTCTCGGCAGTTCAACTAGAGGTTTGACAATCCTCTGTGTCTGGTTCTCTAAGTCCACATTTCTACTCAAATCTGCTGAGTAGCTCTTAGGCAACCAAAGCCATGCAATCATTCCGAGTTAAGATGTACTAGAGTTAATAGGCTTAAAGAATGTTCCTGGGTGCCAAAGTTATTGAAATAATTTTTAGAAGTAGTTTCTTGCATCTGTTTATTACCATCAAAAGACTGTACCAACTCAATTTAAGGGCATGTGGTATATATTTAGTGAGTGTGCAAATCTTTTCAACCCGAAATTTGGTTGGGTTTGTCGAGGATCCTCTATTTTTTTAAAAAAATTCTAATTAGTTGGCCATTTCTTAGCCATTATCCCAATGGTAGGGAACAGGACTCTTTGTTCTGAGAATTGCACTGTGCATAAGCAGATAAAGGCCATTTCTTAGCCATCGGTTTATTACCAACAGAAGACTGTACCAACTCAATTGAAGGGTATGTTTGAGCCGTCATCATAAGTTAGGTTACTTAGGGCTCGTTTGATAACATTCCTATTTCTTGTTTCTTGTTTCTATTTCTAATATTTTGAGAAACAGGTTTGTTTGATAAACATTTCTGTTCCTTCATCTCAAAATTTTAAGAAACGTTTCTGATATTAGATTGAAAAGTAGTTTCTCCGGTTTCGTTTCTACAAAAAGGAGAAGAAAACCTTTGTTCTGTAGCAAGTGGTGATTGAGAAGCAGATTTCAAAGCTGTATTTTTGCGTCCAGGGTCCAAATATTAATTAAGGAATTTTATTACTTTTTTTTTCTTTTCATTTTTTTGACTTTGGTAAAAAATATTTACATATTATTTTAATTTTTTTTTTTACTTGATATATTATTATGAATTAAAAAAAAGATATATTATTCTAATTTCAGTAAATAATAATCTGTACTTATGTATTATTTCAATTTCTAAAATTAATAATATTTCAATTTATAAATTATTTTAATTTATATATATATATTACTGTAAAAATTTACTTACGTACTTACGTATTTAAATTTATTCTTATGTATTATTTCAATTTCTAAAAAAGATAGTTCTACTTATGATCTCTACATTATTTTTAATTTATGATCTCTAAAAAATAAATGTAGATATAAGTAGAACTAACAATAATAATATTTCTATTTATATATTATTTTAATTTACTCATATGTATTATTTCAATTTCTTAAAATGATAGTTGATCTCTACATTATTTTTAATTTATTCTAATTTCCGTATATAATTATTTATACCTATGTATTATTATTATTATTTATACTTATATTAAATACATAAAATGTATAATAAATTTTTATACTACTGCAATTAATAATAGTATATTTATTTATATATTATTTTAGTTACAATATATATGTTGATTTATATTTGATCATGTGATTTTTTATAATTTTTTTTTAAGCGTTAATACAAGTTGTATTATTTTATACTAAATAACTTAATTTTATAAACTACAAAAAAAAAAAAAAAAAACAAGAAACAACAAAAAATTACCTAATAAGTTTGGTTTCTGTTTCTTATAATTTGAAGAAACAAGAAACATAAATAATTATCAAACACTTCTTGTTTCTTCTTCTAAAAAAATAAGAAACAAAAAATGAGAAACGATTACCAAACAAGTTTGGTTTCTGTTTCTTATAATTTGAAGAAACAAAAAACATAAGAAACAAAAAACAGAAATAATTATCAAACACATTCTTATTTCTTATTTTAAAAAAATAAAAAACAAGAAACAGGAAATAAGAAACTAGAAACCAGAAACAAGAATGTTATCAAACGAGCCCTTAATTGCAATTAAGCAATTAAGATTGTTGTGGATACCTAGAATTCTTCATTAATTTATAGCTGTCTGATGGGAACCAATTCACTACTTGATTCTCCTTAACTCGGTCCCAGTAGGAAGTACAATGACCTACCCCTTCCCTCAGATCATACAAATTCGATAGCCTCTACTTTCACAAATGGAATAGGAAGAAAAAATATGCAATATTATTGATGTTGTTATGTACTTATACAGAGTACATTGAACAGAATAATTGAAGGGGAAAAAACTAACTTAGCACAGTTGTATTTGCCCTAACCTCATAACTAAAAATGACGACACAATGACCTCCACTAATGTAATGTCTATTCTAATATCTACTAATAAACAGAGGGCTGTTTATAACAAGTACAACAAGGTAATCTAACTAACTAATCAACTAAGTAACTAACTCTTCTTCAATCCAGTTAGTTACATTATTAACCATATCAGTTACACCCCTATTCTATTCTCCTTCTATACACATTTTGTATAGGGACACTGTTGAAAGTAATTTTAATTTTTACCTATTTATGTGCTTTCTATGAAAATATCTTGTGAATGTGCAAATCTTTTCCATCAGAAATTTGGTTTGGTTGATCTAGGATCCTCTATTTTTTTTTAATTCTAATTGGAAATGGAAGAGAAAAAGACCCTTTGTTATGGGAATTGTAGTCTGTGCATAAGCAGATAAAGATTTCAGAGTAGTGCTCGATGAATTTTGTGTGGAAAAGAAGCATGTACATTCGCCAAATTTTTATTATTTGGGGGAATAATAGTGTTTCCTTGCGCCTATAGTGGGGCTTGTTCGAGAGACAATTCGGAAGATCAGATACTGACGCTCCTGATCCTGAGGGAAGGGTTCCCATATGGGGAAAAGCTAGCGTTCAGGAAATGAAAGAAAAGTTCTCTGCTCTTGGATTTGGTCCCCGACAGGCATGTTCCTTGATTTAAAGTTCAATCTGAAATATTTTGCTGCCTTAGAAGTAGTAATCCATCCATATATTTCCTGCAGATTATGTGTAGCAGAAACCTTTATTGGTATAAAATGAAATTTAATAATATGTTAAACGAATTCAGGTTATTACGATTTTTGTGTTAACTAAATATCTGCAGTTGTATGCCTTATCATAGAGCCTAAGTTTTGATTGCTTGAACAGTCAGTATAATGACAAGAAAATAAGTAAATAAAAAAAAAAATTATATAAAGTTATCAGTAGCCTTTCATGGATAGGAAAGGATATTCATCTTTGCATTAGTTTGAAATTGCCCAAAATATTGAGTTCAATAATTTTAAGAATTTGTCATTCTGGTAAGACAGTATAAGGCAAAGATTGCTATAACTATGAGTTTTAGTTTCCTTCTTGCAGTAGTGTGTGAACGTTAGTTTTCTTCTTGCAGTAGTGAAAGAGAGGAGAGAAAGTTGGCATAGATTTTTTAAAACATGTTTTAGTTCCCCACTTGATCCTGCCTAGGGAAATTAACAATTCAGTAAAAATCATCTAAATTTGATCAATATTGTCTGAAGTATATAATAAAGAAACTCCCTTCTATGTTTATGCCACAATGGTTGATCCTTATTTTTGAATGCTAAAACTTAGTTTGGACTTTGGCCAGCTAGCTGTTCTGTCTGCATTTCTGGGTCCTGATCAAGCAGCAACTGAGGAATTTCTAGCCTCAGATCCTGATGTTTTTCCATGGGTTCAAAAGTATCAGCGTAGCCGTGAAACAGTATCTCAAACTGATTACGAGGTCAGCATTTGTTTATTTATTTCTTTTCAGTCAGCATTAAAATCGATGATTTCAGAATGTCTAGTTTTCCACTTTGTTTTGCACAAATACTTACACACGCAACATGGACATGGATATCATAGGACACAACGATACGTAAATTTCTAAAAAAACTAGGGCACAAACTCGTTGGGATACATTCTTAATTATTTTTTGAGTATTTTATATAAATTTAAACAATACTAAACTTAATTCACTATGCTAGCTATAAAACACATTATACAATACTCTAAACAAAGTTTCCTGTAGAAACAAGAGATTAAAAAACCCCAGTTTTGCATACGAAAAGGAAATGAAAAGCATGTTTTGTTCGTAAATTGGCGTGTTGGATACGCATTCATGAACTGTTTTTGCTTCGAGTTTAATCACATCTTCTCATATTTGAAACCAATATTGTATGCATGTTACCTTCAGGTTGATCTAATAACTACTTTGACAAAAATAAGTAGCTTGGGACAGCAGATAAATTACGAGGCGTACTCATATCCAGTTAAGAAAGTTGATTTCAGCAAACTAAAGTTATAGTATGTTGATTTGTAGGCATTGCCCATAGTTTATACAATTTGAATTGTATGGTTTGTTGTAATCCATTAAAATTTTTCCCTCCCAATTCTGTTCACTCTTTCCCTTCCAACCAATTTATGAATTTATGCTTTCCAATCAAAAGTAAATGTCCATATCACTTCGAGGGTCTATAAAATTATTATTATTATTTGAGTTATATAACAATTGGATGCGGAGAATTTGAACCCTTGACCTCTTGGTTGTTGGGTACACCGATTTGGTTGAGCCTATTACTCACGTTCGAATTATTTTTACTTTTTTAATAAGATGAAATGCTTATTATTTATTTCATTTGTATGGCCAAATTTGAGCCACATTTATTTTATTTTAAATTTAACAAAATAGAAAAATAAAATGGATGTCCTTTAAAATTTTCTCTTACAATATGATAGAAATTGCTGATTCACTCCTATGTCAATATCAAAGTTATGGTTATTGAAATAAAGTAAAACATCGACACATCTGTGAGTTTTAATACAAACAAATGAGTTATTTATTAATTAATTTTGGAGACAATAGCCTAACCGTACATTTAATTTATAAGAAAAATCGTAGAAAATCAATTCTTACTGGTAAATTAAACTGTCTTTTGACACAACAGGACCTGCAAAGAAATGGACTATCTTTAGAGGATACTCGAAGGAAAATGCAAATCAGTGTTGAATAATTAAATTCACGAAATGCTAAAATGTAATGTTGAAATCAGGTGCCATAATCTAAACATTTAAACTAAGCTACAAAGATATCATTGTTTCTCAGCAAAAAAAAAAAAAAAAAAAACAAACAAACAAAGATAACAATATTTTCAAACCATACGACCTACAATTGGAGAAATCAATCAGCTAAATACCAGAAAGGGGAGAACAAACATGAGAGATTTATCAGATTAGTGGCTAGCATGAATTTCTTTGAATTCCCATAAATAGGAAGTTTGATCTGCAAAAATGGAAATTTTTGGAATAAAAAACAGTTGGGATTTTTGGCTGGAGATGCTATGCAGATTTGGGAGCAATTAGGTGTAGTCCACCCATGAAAGGACTCAATGGCTCAGGAATAACTACAGAGCCATCTTGTTGTTGATAATTCTCAAGCAAACAAACTATCATTCTCTGTTGCATTCAATGTGTGAACAAACTGTGTAGCCAACCACAATGCCTTTACCCTTCTTTGAACTAGTCGATAGCGGTTCTTGTGGACGATATCGGATTCTTAATCTACGGCTTTGATGGTCTGTACATAGTTTGATGCACTTGATATCTTTGAGGACAGGATATGGTTTATAAATACGATTCATATCTCTCAAGACATCGTACCTCCCGACCGCACACAAACGAGAGAGAGAGAGAGAGAGAGAGAGAGAGAGAGAGAGAGAAGGAGAGAAAGGAGTATCTTGCCATACCGTCCTAAGCCTGCCGTACTGATGAGGCATTGATCGCTTCCCTCAATAGAATAAACCTGCCAAGCATGAGTGACAGTGAAAAGATTGTAACTAAATACTCTTACAAATAAAACTAGACTCAAATATTGACTACCGAAGGGCACTGTATGGGTATTGAGTAGAATAATATTAAGGGTAGTATGGTAATTAGTTAATACAATCTTGTCTATAAATAGTGAAATGGAAGGAGTGGAGGGGAGGTCTTATTTCAGGTGCTATGTCGTAGGATATTATGAAATTGACAATCAACAAACAATCGAAAATAAAGAAAAAATGCGTAGAAGAAAAAACATAGAAATTTACCTGGTTCACTAGTATTGTGTTAGCTAGTCCACGGGCAGAGAAAGAACACGATTTTATTTAGGAGAGGCGAAAAACAGAATGAACATTATAGGGATTAGGGTTTAATTCGAGTTTATATAGACACTTTCATTAAAATTCTATTACAGATAAAATGCCCAAATACATTAAAGGCTCGTATACGAAATAGATACACCAATACAGATTTCATTTACGAATCGGGGGCATTGCCTCTGCACACCCACTCTCTGACCAGGCAATGAGACCCCAACTAACTAATCGTAGGGCATTAAACCGTTCAAGGCATATCTCAACATAGGACTTGGAGGAGAGGTTCCACTGCTCTCGAACTCACTGATTAACTTGTCGTTTCCCTTTATTATCTTGTCTTTTTATTTCTGGTAGCACTATCATTATTACACGGTTCATCGGTGTTTGGTATTATTATGTGATTTTCTAACAATACTAAGGTATTGGATTACTCTTAAATTATGTTAAATCATCAATCAATCCAAAATGTTAAACTAATGAGTTGGAGCAAATTTAATTATATCAACCAATACTTATAAATTGGTATCGGAACAAGTTCATCCTATAGATTGAAGAAAATGGATGGTTGATAACATCGTAACAATTCAAGAAATGATAAATAGAAAGCTGGAAGAAATTGAAGAAAACAATCACATTTGTTTGGATGTGGTTTTTTGAGAAGTAGTTAATGAAATACTTACTTCTAAATCCTTCATAAATTCAACTAACAAGCACTCCCTTAAGGATGGACAGCCTCCCCAATCACAAGGAGGCGAGTTTTTCTCAAAAAAAAAAAAAAAAGTTTGTCTTGCACCTCCTATGAGCCGAACTTTCAAATTCCCAATATTAGAACTCAACAGAGAAGTGAGAAGAGTGGCAATTCTTTTATACAAAATTCCTCTAAAAAAAACAAACAAACATAAGAACAATAGACTAAAAAAAAAGATCTCAATAAAATCTAAAACACAACCCTTCAACACCATAAATTATTTTTTAGTTTAATAAAACATTTGGGAGTAAAAGTCTGGAACGAATGATATTTTAATTTTAAGTACATAGTTTATGTCATTTACGCTATACTTTTGCTGATATGTCGACCCAAAAAGATTAGAAACTCATCTATAAAAGCTTAATTGAAAAAAGTGAAGTATTTGTGTCTTCAAGGGAGGTTGTGTGACTACTCGATCTTGTTAGTGCAAAATGACATAGGGTTATTCAATGTTCCATTTATATGGAAGGAGTAAATATCTTAAATAAAAATACTCTTAAAAGGCCGATTGCTTTCTCGTAATTTTGGTAACCAGAATTTTCTAAAAAGATAGATGTCTTATATGTTTAGATAGTCATGTTTATTTTGTAGTTTTATGTTTTCAAGCCCATGATAATATTTAGATAAACATGTTTGTTTTATAGTTTTGGTATTTGGAAATATCTTAAATGCCTTCGTGACTTAGTATATTGTTTACACTAATTTATGTAATTAAAATTTTATAATTTAATTATTTTTATTAATTTAAATAGTATAGTCTTAAATAAACTTTATTTGTAAGAATAATTAAAAAATAATAATTTTAATAATCGAGCAAGTGAGAAAACTCGGTAAAGATAGAAATTGTTGGCAACTATTATGGAAAGAACACTGCACTTTAAACTTCTATTAAAAATAATCAAAATATTATTAAATTTAATAAAAATATATTATTAAAAAAATATACAATATAAATATAATTATTTGTGTATGGTCAATTATTAATGTATACATAATTTATTATATTAAAAAAGTACATTCTTTTATTTTTAAGATACAAAATTACATTGAAGAGAAATAAAAGAAAGTTGATGAAATTAAAATATAAAGAAACCCTTGAAAAACAAATATGTCATTTGAGGATGTTATGACATGAATTGTCATTTGAGGATGTTATGCACATGAATATCCTACAAGTTGTAAAAGAGCATTCAAATAAATTTCATATGAACATCCTACAATATTGGAAATCTAAAGATGTTTAAGTATTTTTTTTATTACTGTTAAATAAATAAGATAATCCAAATATCCATCCTATAGAAATCTTGAAATAGCACGAATTAAACGACCTCGAAAGGTGGAAATCTATCCCTTTACTATGTCGAACAATCATTGTCTACCATAGGTAACAGAAATTTGGACTTCTTTTTTTTTTTAGTCAATCTATTTTTTACTATTTAAAAATTAACTGGAAAAAGAAAGAAAGAAAAAAGAAAAAAAAAAAAAAAAAATCAGATCTCACAATTCTTCTCTCACATAGCTCTCTCACTTGGCATAAATCACTTGGATTTAGAAGTTGAGGGAGGAGATGAGAGGAGAGGAAAGGGAGAATTATTAACCCATGTTTGTTTTTAGTACATCAAAACTTCTTTCAATTCTTTTTCTAAATTCTTCCTCAACTCATTATCAAATATCTTATTTAATTATATTAAATTTTATCTAATTTTTAACTATTATTAATTTTATTTTTTCAATTTTAACGTCACATCAATCCTATTATTTAATTATATCCATTCACATCAATTTATCATTTCGTTTTGCCTCATAACACCAATACTCAACTCTCTCTCTCTATATATATAATAAATATCACATTCACTCACATCAATTTATAATTTTCTTTTGCCTCATAACACTAATCCTCAACTATATATATATATATGTGTGTGTGTGTGTGTCCTCAACTCTGTGTGTGTGTGTGATTCACACTTTTATTTAAGCACTTTCAGGACGAACATTTTTTCTCCATGGGTCCGTGGATGGAGAATATAGTGTGTGACGTCGATAGATTAAAGTGACTTGTATTAAATTCTATATAAAGTTAAGATAGGAAAAATCAAGTTTTAAAATGTTGAAAAATGATGAGCTTTGATGTGTTTTGACTGTTGACTTTGTAGACACCATGTATATTAATTTGTGACTCAATTGTTATATTAATTTGTAGACATCCTTAATTGTGTCTTCATCCGATGTATTCGGCGCGATTTCAAGTCATAAAAGAAAAAGAAAAATGAAATTACACTAATAGCAATAAGTTGATTTAAAAGATAGAATGTGAAAACAGACTTGATAAATGATGATTAGATTGATTTTAAATTTTAAATTTAATATCGATGATATGGTTATTTTGATCTTAACGTAGAAAAAGCTTGATTATAGAAACTTTATCCAAAACTCAATGACTGATAAAATATTTTTTCCAAAAATGTTTTGAAGTCTTTTTCTCCCTCCGGTTTCTATTCCTCTCTATAAACAAAGTTCCTCTTTGCCAACCTGAGTGATCAGTGGCTAAAAAACAACACGCTTTTTGAGGTAATGGAATCACCCTGAGTAACAACGTCATTTATATCTCCTCGTCAAATCTTGACAACAAGCATTCCTAAAGTATACAAAAACACCTCAGATGTGATGTTATTTTTCTCGAGCCCTTGACATCCCAAATACATTAGGTGTCGATTCAATGAAATAATCATGTCGATCTACAAACAATACTTTCAGCCTCGACACAACTGGAGTTGCCTCAAGCAACAACATCGTTTCTAGCCATTCAGAAATGTCCGTCAATACACCATGATGGCCTTAGTTTGCATGAACAAACCCCAAACATCAATTTTAATTTGTAGGGCCAGTCAAACAAAATTTATAATACGAGCTAACAATAAGTATACAGTTAATTTGAAGCTTAATAGTGGACTATGTCGTTCTACATGGATGCAATCATGTCAATTCTCTAACACTAAGTTGGATAACAATTTCTATCAGATTTGACCTATAAGGACCCAAGTTTTCAAATGATAAAACAAAAGACCTTACTTAACTTACATGCATGTAAATTAGTTTAAACCAACGGTAAGGAAATGAAATGACAATTACTTGACAAAACAGTCGAAAATAATTTATTTATGAATAGATATTTTAGAGGGGTCCATAATTGTATAATTACATAACTACTAGTAATGCTTTAAAAAAGCAAAATAAATCATGCTAGAATAATATCTGGACTTTAATGCAATGATTTTCATAGTCAACATCAGCAGTCTTAGTCAGTATCCTAGTCCAAGTACTTAGGGGGAGGGGAAAATACACGTGGAAAGAGATGAGTTTTGACACTTGATAAGGATCCCCTAATCAAGGTACAACATGTATATAACACCAGAGCAAATCAAGAAATACAATATAAGTCATAAGATTTCATCTAATGCTACGCAGACCCATGCTCCTATGAGTTGTCTAGAGGTTGATGCCAAATCAAAATACCCTTTGGAGTCCTATGGTACATTTATTATGAAGCTCTGTGGCAAATACTTAATGTGTAACTCGCTACAGACCGAACCAAAGCTCGTTGGAGCTATTTAAACAGACACGCATCAACCCTAACTGTCAAAAGAAAAAATATGGCAAAGCCCGTGATGTAACCCTTGAATTGCTTCACGAAGAGATTGATCCCCAAATCTTGTTACCAACTCACAATAGAATAACAAAAATCACACCGCTCGGGAGTTGGAAGGGGGGTTGGGCAGCCTAAATTTTCGTTCAAAGAAGTAGAAGATTGAGAAGTGAGAGTGCGAGAGAGTTTAGTGATTTTAGCCATTCGAGCATGCAAGAGAGTTTAGTGATTTTTTTTTCAACTTAAAAGTGATAAAAAGGCGTGTTGTTATTGTTCGGAGAGAAATATATTTTATGGCTAAGTTTGCAAAATTGAGATTCTTTTAATTTTCAAATTTTACCATATTTATCTTCTATATGACAGTTTTAAATTGCCATAGAAAAAAATGAAATATCATCATTTAAATGTAAAACTTTCTATGAAAATTATTAAAATGTCATAATTTTAATGTACAATTTCCTATGACAATTATTGAAATGTCAATAGCTGTCATAATTTGTTTCTAACTTAAAAATCTTTTTCTTTCCATAAAAAAATGTGTGTTCTTAGATTTTATTACCGTTCCTAATTTTTTTTCTTCTTATTTTTAGGATGAATTAACTATCGTGAAATGTCAAAATTGCTGTAGTGGCAATACTTACATTAGAGTTATAAAACTTATTTAACACTCAAATTCTACAAATGTTTAAACTTAAGATCACTATACCTAATGACTACTATAGATGAAATTGAATTAGGAGATGTGAATTAAAATGTACTATTTGTTCACCTTTTGTAATGGCCCAGGTTTTTGCTACGGTTCTTTCAGTATGATTTTCAGCTAGATCAGTTGGTTCGTTGAGCCGTTATTGCATTTATAGCTGTTAGGGGTAATTTGGTAAATTTACCCTTAGGACCAGTTTTGAGCTGTTGAGTTAGATTTGTGTTTTCAGGGCTTGAAGGGTTACTTTTACAATTTAGATTTGAGAGCCAAGTGGCAGGAAGGGTCTCTTTTTATTGATTTAATTCATTCATCAATCATTCGCAAAAAGGAAAAAGCCAGAGAATTCTAGATAGCCTTCTTCTCCGTCGATCTCCTTTTCCCTTTCACCTTCGCAGATCACTGATCGTCACTCCCTCGTCGATCAACAGCCTTACACACCCCGTCCATGCTGCAGCATCGCGACAATAGCCCCACCCTCGATCGCAGCGCATGCTCATTGCCAGCCCGCACGCACACTGATCTACTGGCACACGTGTCATCCCTACACAGTCGTAGCCACCCATACCGGTCTTCACTTGCAAGCCCACCTACGTCTGTCCCCGAACAGCAGCGCTACCCATCCGTACCTACTCACATTCGCAACAACGATCCATGTTGCAGCCCCACACACACGCCTGTGCTGGCATGCATCACCTAGTAGTAGTAGCACCGAGACCATGTCTCGGCCTTCGTGTAGTTCTTATTCAAGACCTTGGGTAGCTTCTATTTCTTGAATTCGTGTTAGATTAGATAGCCTGGATTATTTATTAACTGTTTAAATATATCAATCTAGGTTAAGTATTGGCTTGTTGATGTTCGTTATTTGCAGCTCAATGAGCATATTTTACTATTCTGTATTACTATTTCATGAAAGGATTCCTTGTCGTGGTTGTGTGGACCCTGCGCTTGTTTCATTTATTGCATCTGTATTGTATGCTTTATTGATTTCAAGCATGTTTAGAAATCCTGTTATGTGATGTATGATGACATGACTGTTAGGGTGTTGGCATGTAGCTCAGTTATATTTCTGAAATGTAGAATCCTGATAGGATGACTTGTATTCTTGTATGATGAGCATGTTGTGATCTTAGAGCTTAGCATGTAGCACTCTTAGATTGTAGCTGTTAGGTTGTCATCATCTAGAGGCTGAGAGGACCCGATGTATAGTTATCCCTATGGGTCGGGACTGGTGAAGATTGATTCCCACCCTCGATAGTCAAGAATGAGATGCAATGTACTTTCTCGGTGAAGCCTAGTTTGTAGCATGCTAGAGCAAGATCCTTTCTTTGGTGTTAGCCTGCCATGGAACGATTCTTAGCTTCAGGAGTTTGGGTGTGAACAGGTTGCCACAATTGGGTGCCTAGAGCCTCCCACCATCTGTGGATCAGTGGACACCATTCCTTGTAGTTAGGCATGTGGACCTAGACCGGCGTAGTTTGTGTAATCCTACATTTATCTCGATTTACAACAGCATGTGGTGTGCACGCACACACATTAGATGCCGAGAAGATCGCTCCTTCGGGCGGATGTCGCCAGTACACTATTCTGTTTAGTCTAAAGCCAGACACTTGGGTACTTTCCCAAGTGTCTAAGATCAGCATAGCGAGTTGATCACTTAGCCGAGAGTTAGAGACTCTCGAGTTATTAGGAGTTATGTTGATAACTCATTCTGAGATCTGTTGGTTGTTTGTAATGCATGTATGCCAGGATGCTAGATGATGTGTTACTTGCGTACTTTACCCCGATTAGGGGTTCTTACTGAGTACATTCGTATTCACCCTTATTTCCATGGTTTTCCACTAGGTATATTGGGACAGCACTGAGATGGCTACCAGAGGAGCTGACTAATCATGAGAGTCTGCTGCATTTATTTATTGGTACTTTCATTCATTTATTGATTCACCATGGCAGTTAGGATTGGGTTTTTATTATTTCAAACTGTTTTAATAATCTCTGGCCAGAGGCTTGAACACTTGTTTGAATTGTTTCTGAAGGAACTATTTATGGTTTTAATAAAAGGAAGTTATATGTTTTCAATTGTTTTCTGTTACAACTGTATTTGAACCATGTATGCTGAGTAAGAACCGAGTTTAGGACTATTTTAGAAGTCGGGTTCTTACAGTTGGTATTAGAGCTTAGAGTCATAGATTCTATAGACTGACCTACTGAGTTAGATCGTTTGTCTCCATGATCATCAACACTCCAACAACCATCAGGTATGTCGAAAGTTAATTTTTAAGGGATTGCTTACAGTACTTGCATCTAGTTTACATGCATTTACTCGTTGCTTGTGGTGTTCGTTCGAGCGTGGACTAACTTAGTATGGTTTGGATGTAGATCGTGAGCTATGTTAGATAGACAAGTTACCCTTAATGGAGTTAGAACGTCAGGTGCGCGACTAGAGACGGTGTCATAAAGCCAGTGATTGAGAAGGCTACGTCCAATGCAGTTCCGACCGCTAGACCACCTTTGGTGGCAGTTGTTAACCCTCTAAGGGAAAGAGTTAAAGTTGTACTACCTCAGGTTCCGTACTGTATAGCGCCAGCTGAGTTGAGAGGGTTAAAGGTTCAGTTGCAAGAGATGTTAGACAGAGGGTTCATCCGTCCTAGAGTGTCTCATTGGGGAGTACCGGTGTTATTTGTAAAGAAGAATGATGGTTCGATGCACTTTTTCATAGATTACAGAGAGCTAAACAAAGTTACAGTGAAGAATAAGTACCCGTTGCCTCGTATTGATGATTTTTTTTTATCAGCTTCAGGGAGCTTCTGTGTTTCCCAAGATAAATTTGAAGTCTCGTAACCATCAGTTGAAGATCAGAGATGCAGAGATTTCCAAGACGGCTTTCAGGTCAAGGTATGGTCATTACGAGTTTGTGGTTATGTCCTTCGGGCTTACCAATTCGCCAACAGTATTTATGGACACGATGGATAGGGTGTTCAAGACATTCTTGGACGGCTTCATCATCGTGTTCATAGATGATATTTTGATTTACTCTAAGACCAAGGAGGATCATGTCTTGCACTTGAGGCAAGTGTTAGCAGCTTTGAGAGAGAATAAGTTGTATGTCAAATTCTTCAAGTGTGACTTCTGGTTAGCACAAATGGTCTTCTTAGGTCACGTTGTTTTAAGAGATGGCATTTCAGTGGACCCCGCCAAGATTGATGCAGTGAGTTCATGGGCCAAGCCGACTACAGTCGTAGAGATTCGTAGCTTTTTGGGTTTGGCAGGCTATTATAAACGTTTAGTCTAGGACTTTTCTGTGAAAGCGACACCCCACTCGGTTGACGAAGAAAGGTGTTGAGTTTGTTTGAGATGTCAGTTGTGATGAGAGTTTTACAACGTTGAAGTACAATTTGACATCAACCCCAGTTTTGACAATTTCAGAGGGAACAAATGGTTTTGTGGTGTTCAGTGATACTTCCAAGTTTTGTTTGAGTTGTGTGTTGATGCAACACGGGAAGGTGATCGCCTATGCTTCCCATCAGTTGAAGCCCTATGAGCAGAATTATCTGACTCATGATATGGAGCTGGCAAGAGTGGTATTTGCACTAAAGATTTAGATGCACTATCTGTACGAAGAGAAGATTCAGATGTTCACAAACCATCAGGGTCTTAAGTACTACTTCACTCAAAAGGAGTTAA
The DNA here is from genome assembly GCA_037833695.1 of Sechiopsis laciniata. Lineage (NCBI taxonomy): Eukaryota > Viridiplantae > Streptophyta > Magnoliopsida > Cucurbitales > Cucurbitaceae > Sechiopsis > Sechiopsis laciniata. The sequence goes on from JBBMKA010050318.1 coordinate 41,589, forward strand.
ACATGAAACAGAGGAGATGGCTCGAGTTAGTCAAGGATTACGATTGCGAGATTTTGTACCACCCTGGTAAAGCCAACGTTGTGGCTGATGCTTTAAGTAGAAAGATGTCGCACTCTGCAGCTTTGTTGATTTTTCAGATTCCATTATGGAAAGAGTTCGAGCAAGCTGGTATTGAAGTTATATTGGGAGAGGTTACTATTAGGGTAGCCTAGTTGACCATTCAGCCTTCAATCAGGCCGAGGATTATTGATGGCAAGTTGAGTGATCGCGAGTTGAGCACGTTGATTGTTAGAGTTCAGGCAGATAGAGACTTTAATTATGTTGTGGCACCAGATGGAGGTTTGAGATAGAGGATGCCTTTGCGTGCCGGCTAACGCAGAACTGTGAGTCGAGTTACTTACCGAGGCTCACAGTTCTCCGTTTACTTGGCCCCTAGGGGGTACCAAGATGTATCAGGATCTCAAACAGACGTTCTGGTGGAGCAATATGAAGAGAGAAATTGCATAGTTTGTCAGCAAGTGTCTCACTTGTCAGCAGGTAAAGGTACCCAAGCAGAAACCCGTAAGTTTGATGTAGCCATTGAGAATGGCTCAGTAGAAGTGGGATGAGATCTCCATGGATTACATCTTGAGTTTATCAAAGACATCGAGAGGGTTTTACTCAGATTTGGGTTATTGTTGATCGATTGACCAAGAGTGCACACTTCATCCCTAGTAGGATCACTTATACTGTGGAGTAGTGAGCATAGTTGTTTTTAGAACATATTGTCTGGTACCATGGTGTGCCAGGAAAGATTTTGTCAGATCAAGATTCCCATTTCACTTTTCGTTTATGAAGAGCACTTTAGAAAGGTTTGGGCACTGAGTATAGTTTTAGCACAACGTTTCACCCTCAGACAGATGGTCAGACAGAGAGAGTGAACCAGATATTAAAAGATATGTTGGGAGCTTGTGTGTTAGAATTTCTAGGCAGTTGGGATCAGTACCTGTATTTGATGGAGTTTACTTACAACAACAGTTATCAGTCGACGATTTTGATGGCTCCGTTTGAGGCCTTGTATGGCAAGCGTTGTAGATCTCTAGTGTTCTAGGAAGAGGTTGGTGATAGACAGGTTTTGGGTATGGTACAGTTGACTAATGAGGCAGTGCAGAAAATTAGATCTCGTATGTTGACAGTGCAGAGTAGGCAGAAAAGCTATGTCGATGTTTGGTATAGAGATTTAGAATTTGAGGTAGGTCAGCATGTTTTCCTAAAAAGGGCATTAATGCGTGGTGTTTTGAGGTTTGGTAAGCATGGAAAGTTGGTCCTTGTTTGTGAGACCCTTTGAGGTCCTAGAGCGAGTTGGAGCAGTGGCTTATCGATTAGCACTGTCTCTATCTTTTTCTGCAGTTCACAGTGTGTTTCACGTGTTGATGTTGCGTCAATATGTGGCAGACCCTACTCATATTGTCGATTTTAAGCCGTTAGAGCTGAACAAAGGTTTGAGCTTTGAAGAGAAACCTGTGTGGATTGTAGCTCGATAATGTAAAACTATAAAGGCCTAGTTTTCTATTCTGACTCTCTAGGTATGTTCGGTTGTATTTTCGGTTGTTCGGTTGGGCCGTTAGGGCAGTTTGAGCCTTTAGGGGCATTTTGGTAATTTTTCCTTCAGGGTCCAAGGCTGTTTCTATCATTTATTGAGTTCAGGTTATTGCTATGATTTCAAGTTTCCAGGGTTTGAGTTACTTTTTGGGGAGCTTGGAGGTCCTTTTGGTTAAAAAGAGAAAAATGGGAAAAATAGTTATTTATTTTTCCTTCGCCAGGACTCGAAGCCAGAATTTTCGAGGACTCTATATAAACTCCTCTTTCTCCAAATCCCAATACCCTAGCCGCTTTCCTCTCTTCTCCATTTGCGAATTCTCTCTCGCCAAAATTCTCTATTTTTCCTTCCTTCTCTCTATTCCGCCAAGAACACCAGATCGCCTAGTCCATCACCCATTCTTTGTCAATCTCCTCACCGCCGAGCAGCCTTCACGCCGGATCTAGCTGCATGCATCAGCGATCGCAGCCACATAATCGCCAGCCACGTCGGCATCGCCTCGCCAAGATCAAGCCTTCCACCTCGTAGCTCACCGGATCCCCTTCGTCCGCAATGGTCAGCAAGCCTATTTGCCTCAGGTACGTTTCACCGAGCCCTTCTCGTTCTCCGTTGGTTTTTCGTGGCCTGATGTCAAGATCTATCGCTCTTGTTTGAATTACCATAGAGTTCACGAACGCACAACGCCGAGACCTCGCCCATCCACTTGTTCGAGCCGATCCATTGTGCTGCGTTCATTTCGGATTTCGCTCTACCGAGCCTTTAGCCTCAGCGAGACGTTCATCCACGCTGACTCGGAGTTCCTCGTCCGCTTCACCGAGCCTTGCACTTCGCCCAACCGTCTGTTGCTTCGCCGCAAGCCTTGCCGAGAGCTTACCTTGTCGAGAGCTCTCCTTCACCTTCGCCTTCGCCGAGGCCTCGCTATCGAGCCAGTGCTTCTCAGTTTTGGGTAACTTCTTCCGAGCCTTGTTGTGTTTAGTCGATTCAATTTCTGAGCTGTTTAGATAGCAGTATTTAATTCGTGCATGTTATTTGTTAATTGATAGGTTCGTTGGTTCTGCAACTCAAGGAGCACTTTCTATTTATTTGATTATTCTGATTGTTTCCGAGTAAGGATTTCTTACAGGGATTGTGTGGGCCCTGCGAAATATTCATTGATTGCATTCTTGTTTGCCTGTTTACTGCTTACGAGCATGTTAGAAGATAGGATTGTATGTTGTTCAGTTCTGCTAGCATGTATTGTTCCTGTTTCCACATGTTAGTGCCATGCTAGGTTTGTTCTTCCAGCATGCTTCGATTTCTGTTTAAGCTCATAGTACCATTCTAGGGTTATATGTTGTTGAACAGGTTTGACTGTTAGGAAATAGAGTTGAATAATCTTAGATAGAACTTGTTAGGTTGTCATTATCCAGAGGCTGAGAGTGGACCAACGTATGTGTTCCCACCGGTCAGACTGTGAGGACAGATTCCTTACCCCCGGCAGTCGGGTGCAGAGTAGTCACCACACTAGTATAAGCCTAGTCTGTAGCCTGCTAGAGCAGAACCCTGCCAATGGTGTAAGCCTGCCTTGGCCGGTTCTTAGCTTCAGGCGTCGGTAGTATTCAGGCTGCTACAGTTGAGTGTCGAGGGCCTCACACTACTATAGATCAGTGACACCACTTCCGAGTCCTTAGGCATGCGTACTTGGACTGGCGTAGTTTGTCCCTAGGTGCCCACATTTATGCGATTTGCAGCAGTATGCAGTGTGCACACACACGCGTTAGGCACCGGGAGGAGAGCTCCCTCGTGCTAATGTTCGTGAGTACACCATTTCCTTTTCGAGTTTAGAGCCAAACACCGGGTACTCTCCCGGATGTCCAGGACCAGTTTGGAGAGCTGGTCAGGACCAGTTTCTAAGTTGGTCACTTGGCTAAGGGTATGAGACCTTCGAGGATTATTTGAATCAGCTTTTGAGTTAGTCATTTGGCCAAGGGTAAGAGATCTTCAAGGATATCTGTTTGGGATCAGTTATTGAGTTGATCACTAGGCCGAAAGTAAGAGACTTCTAATGACTCAGGAGTTGTATTGAGAACTCATTCCAGGGATTCTATGTTGGTAACTGTTTGCATGTATACTTGAATGCTAGATGAGATGTTGTTTCGTACTGTATGCCGGTTGGGGATTCTTACTGAGTGCTTCTGTACTCACCCTTATTTTCTATGATTTTTCCACCAGGTAACTTGGGACAGCACCGGGAAGGCTAGAGAAGAAGGTGTATGATCATGGGAGCTGCTGGCGTTCTTTGTCATGTCTTTTGTTTGATTATTCAGAATGTAGTTGGACACGGAGTCCATAGGAAGATTTTGCATATTGTGTTTAAACTATTTATGGTTTTTTGAATTAAACACTGGCCAGGAACTTGTTTTGTTTTAACAAGGTTATGTTTGGAATGTTTTAATTTCAATGAATTTTTATTTGCATACGTTGTCTTAAATGCTTTTACATCTATGCATGCTAAGTAAGAACCAGGTTTAGGACTATTTTAGAGTTGGGTTCTTACAGTTGGTATCAGAGCTCGGAGTCATAGATTCTGTAGACTGACCTACTGAGTTAGTTCGTTTGTCCCCAGATCATCAGCACTCCAACGGCCGTCAGGTATGTCAAAAGTCTTTTTGCTAAGGGTTTTGTTTACAGTACTGCATCTAGTATACATGTGTTCTCCGTTGTTGGCAGTGAGAGTCTGAGGGTTGATTAACTCTTGTGGTTTCCATGTAGATTGCTAGTATGTCGGTTACACGTAGTGGAGCAAGGACGTCAAGCATTGCTAACAGAGAGATTTATGAGACGACGTCCAGGGTTAACCTGATCCGCAGGCCACCTTTGGCCCGGGCTATTGAGTTATCGAGAGAAGGGATAGTGACTATCTTGTCTCAGAGAGAGACTCCTAGAGTAGAGTTTGCTTCGGCCATGAGAGAGAAGATGGTCAGTTTGTTGGCTCAACAGAGAGCTGAGACCCAGGCGCACCTTGCAGCGCAGAGAGAGGAGTCTCGGAGACAGATAGCCCAGCTGACACATTTGATTTAGCAGGCACCCCCAGCTGCCCCAGTCCTAGTGAACCCTCCTGGCGAAGGACCCTATTGTTGAGGTAGATGATGTTGATGGAGCCGCAGAGTACAGCAAGTGGCTCAAGGATTTCTGTAAGTGGAAGCCCAGTTAGTTTAATGCTTTTGAGAACCCGCTGGTAGCAGCAAAATGGTTGGCCAGGATGGAGTATATCTTTTGGGTTATGAGCTGTCCGAATGTCTAGAGGCCAAGGTGTGCCGCCCATGTACTGACTGATACAGCAGTTTGGTGGTAAGAATCCATAGATAGAGGTAGACTAGCAGGGTCTCCACCAACCACCTGGGAATACTTTAGAGCTGTGTTTCGGGCCAAGTATATTAGTGAAAAGGCCTAGCAGGAGATGGCAAAGGCCTTCTCAAACCTGAAACAGGGGACTGACTTCATAGCTGGTTATGAGAAGAAGTTTTCTGAGTACAGTTACTTTGCTCCTAAGTTGATAGCCACAGAGGAGCTTAAGGTTAAAAAGTTTGTTGGCGAGCTGAGAAAGGAGGTTGCTCAAGATGTTCGAGCACTCGCTCCTAAGTCGTATGCTAGAGCGTGGCGCTGGCCACCATTTATAATTCTAAGTACCCACCGGTGCAAGCCCTAGAAGCACCAGCTCAGTTTGTTCAGTAACACTCTGGTCAGAAAAGAAAGTTTGAGTCTTCTAGTGGCTCCCGTTTGGGTGGACGCAGACTCGCCGTCAGGGCCAGTCTCGAGGCAGAGATCAGCGTCGACCTCAGCATCGACAGCAGGGCACAGTCAGGCAGCCGACTCAGTGTAACAGATGTGGCAAGTTGCATTTTAGAGTGTGGCAAGGAAAGGCATTTGGCCAGATTTTTACCCTCAGGACGGAGTAGTTGCCAGGCTGGCTCAGCAGTAGGGCCACGTTTTTGCTACGATTCGCGAGGAGGCGGAGCAGACTGATGCCGCAGTTGCAGGCACGTTGCTTGTCTTAGATCACTATGCATTTTTGTTGTTTGATTCGGGCTCGACCCACTCGTTTGCATCTAATTCATTTGTTAGACAAGCTTGTTTCGAACCTTTAGGGTTTGAGCTGTGTGTTACAACTCCTTCGCGAGTAAGTATGTTAGCTAGCAAGAAAGTTAAGAGTGGTCGGATACAGATATCCGAAGAGCTTTTAGTAGCTACCCTCATAGTTCTGCCTATGAGCATTTTTGACGTTATCCTTGGTATGGATTGGTTAGCTGAGAACCATGCAATGATAGATTACCGCCAGAAGGAAGTCGTGTTTAGACCGCCCAAGAAACAGAGCTTCAAGTTTCTCGATGTCTAGAGTGGAGTGTGTCCACCAATGATTTCAGCAGTGAAAGCCCGTCGTTTGTTAGCTCGAGGAGCTTGGGGCTATTTAGCAAGGTTTTCAAGTGAAAGTAGTACCTCGTTATCTGTTGATCAGGTACTTGCAGTACAGGAGTTCACAGATGTCTTCCCTGAGGAGTTACCGGGTTTACCTCAGTAGAGAGAGGTAGACTTTACCATTGAGCATGAGCAAGGGACTCTCCCTATCTCCAAAGCACCGTATCAGATGGTGTCAGCTGAGTTGCGAGAACTCAAAGTACAGTTGCAAGAGATGCTTGACCGAGGATTCATCTGCCTGAGTGTGTCCCCGTAGGAAGCACCTATTTTATTTGTAAAGAAAAAAGACGGATCGATGCGCCTATGTATAGATTACCAAGAGCTTAATAAAGTCACTGTAAAGAACAAGTATCCTTTGCCGCGTATAGATGACTTATTTGATCAGCTTCAGGGAGCTTCGATGTTTTCCAAGATTGATTTGAGATCCAGGTACCATCAGTTGAGGATTCGAGAGGCTGATATCCCTAAGACAGCGTTTAGGTCGAGGTATGGTCATTATGAGTTTGTGGTCATGTCCTTTGGGCTGACCAATGCCCCAGCAGTGTTTATGGACATGATGGACAGGGTGTTCAAGGCATTCTTGGACAGCTTTGTCATTGTGTTCATAGACGATATATTGATTTACTCTAAGACCAGGGAGAATCATGCTTCGCACCTAAGACAAGTATTGACAGCTCTGAGAGAGAACTAGTTGTATGCTAAGTTCTCTAATTGTGATTTCTGGTTAGAGCAAGTGGCTTTCCTTAGACACATTGTTTCTAAAGATGGCATTGCAGTGGACCTGCCAAGATTGAGACAGTGAGTTCATGGGCCAGACCGACTACGGTCGTAGAGATTTACAGCTTTTTAGGTTTGGCAGATTATTACTGGAGATTTGTCAAGGACTTTTTTGCTAAAGTAGCACCCCTTACCATATTGACTAGAAAAGGTGTTGACTTTGTTAGGGACACCAGTTGTGAAGAGAGACTTGCCTGTTTGAAGCACAGTTTGACGTTCGCCCTCATGTTGTCCGTTCCTAAGGGAACAGATGGCTTCGTAGTGTATAGTAATACTTCCAAGTTTGGTTTGGGTTGTGTTCTGATGCAGCATGGGAAGGTGATTGCCTATGCTTCCCGACAGTTAAAACCTTACGAGAAAAACTTTCCGACTCATGACATGGAGTTGGCAGCTGTTGTTTTTGCTTTAAAGATTTTGAGGCACTACTTGTATGGTGAGTTGATTCAGATGTTTATAGATCACTATAGCCTTAAGTATTTTTTCACTCAGAAGGAGTTAAACATGAGACAAATGAGGTGGCTCGAGTTGGTTAAGGACTACGACTGTGAGATATTGTACCACCCGGGAAAGGCCAATGTTGTGGTTGATGCTCTGAGTAAAAAGACGTCGCACTCTGCAGCTTTGTTGTTACGAAAAGAGTTCGAGCGAGCTGGTATAGCGGTGTTATTGGGAGAGGTTACCGCGAAGGTAGCCCAGTTGACAGTTCAGCCGTCGATTAAGCAGAGGATCATTGATGGCCCGCTGAGTGATCCCAAGTTGAGCAGGTTGATTAAGAGGGTTCAGGAGGATGGAAATTTTGACTTTGTTTTAGCACCAGACTGAGGTTTGAGGTATAGAGGTCGATTGTGTGTTCCAGCTGACGTCGGGTTACGAGCCAAGTTGCTTTCAGAGGCTCATAGCTCTCCGTTTACTTGGCACCCAAGAGGTGCCAAGATGTATCAAGATCTCAAGCAGACATTCTGGGGGATGGGTATGAAACAAGACATTGCAGAGTTTGTTAGTCGGTGTCTCACTTATCAGCAAGTAAAGGCTCCCTGTCAAATACCTACAGGTTTGTTGCAACCGTTGAGTGTGTCCCAGTGGAAGTAGGAAGATATTTTAATGGACTTTATCTCTGGGTTGCTGAAGACGCCAAGAGGGTTTACTCAGATCTGGGTTATTGTGGATAGGCTAACTAAGAGTGTACATTTTATCCCTGGTAGAGTTAACTATACCGTGGAGTAGTGGGCATAGTTGTTCTTAAAGCAGATAGTTCGGTACCATGGTGTGCCAGCGAGGATCGTTTCGAATCGTGATTTCTGGTTCACTTCTCGCTTCTGGAGAGTGCTCCAGAAGAGGTTGGGAACCGAGTACAGCTTCAATACTGCTTTTCACCCTCAGACGGATGGTCAGACAGAGAGGGTGAACCAGATTCTCGAGGATATGTTACGAGCCTGTGTTTTAAACTTCCCAAGCAGTTGGGATCAGTACTTGTATCTGATGGAGTTTGCTTACAACAACAGCTATCATTCGACGATTCAGATGGCTCCGTTTGAGGCTTTGTATGGCGATGCAGATCTCCAGTGTTCTGGGAAGAGGTTGGTGACAGACAGGTTTTAGGACCTGAGCTATTGCAAATGACTAACGACACAGTATAAAAGATCAGGGCTCGTATGTTGACAGCACAGAGTAGGCAGAAGAGTTACGCTGATGTTCAGCGCAGAGACCTGGAGTTTGAGGTGGGCCAGCATGTATTTCTGAAAGTGGCGCCGATGCGTGGAGTCTTAAGGTTTGGTAAGCGGGGCAAGTTGAGTCCCAGGTTCGTAGGGTCTTTTGAGATCCTTGAGCGAATCGTTTCAGTGGCTTATCGTTTGGCCTTGCCCCCGTCTTTGGCAGTAGTGCAAATGTTTTTCACGTGTCGATGCTACGTCAGTATGTGGCAGATCCGTATCACATTATTGACTTTGAACCGTTAGAGCTGAATGAGGATTTGAGCTTCGAGGAGAAGCCAGTGCAGATTTTAGCGCAGGATCTCAAGACTTTGCGTAACCGAGAGATCAACTTGGTTAATGTTCAGTGGAGAAATCAGAGGGTAGAGGAAGCGACTTGGGAGTTAGAGGACAAGATGAGGATGCATTATCTAGAGTTGTTCCAGTCTTAGGACTTTTGAGGACAAAAGTCTTACAAGAAGGGAATATATTAACGACCCAGTTTTCTATTCCGACTCTCTAGGTATGTTTGGTTGTATTTTTTATAGTTCGGTTGGGCCGTTAGGGCAATTTGAGCCTTTAGGGGCATTTTGGTAATTTTTCCTTCAAGGTCCGAGGCTGTTTCTGTCTTTTGCAGAGTTCGGGTTATTGCTACGATTTTAGGTTTCCAGGGTTTGAGTTACTTTTTGGAAAGCTTGGAGGTCCTTTTGGTTAAAAAGAGAAAAAAATGGGAAAATAGTTATTTATTTTTCCTTCGCCAGGACTCAAAGCCAGAATCTCTGAGAACTCTATATAAACCACTCTTTCTCTAAATCCCAAAACCCTAGCCGCTTTCCTCTCTTCTCCATTTGAGAATTCTCTCTTGCCAAAATTCTCTCTTTTTTCCTTCCTCCTTTCCATTCCGCTGAGAACACCAGATCGCCCAGTCCATTACCAATTCTTCACCGATCTCCTCACCGCCGAGCAGCCTTCACGCTGGATCACCATCGCAGCCCCTTCGCCATTTTCACCGAGCTGCACAGATCTAGCCACACGCATCAGCGATCGCCAGCCACGTTGCAACATTGTCTCGCCCAGATCGAGCCTTCCACCTCGTAGCTTACCGGATCTCCTTCGTCCGCGATCGCTAGCCAGCCTTTTTAGCTCAGTTATGTTTCGTTGATCCCTTCTCGTTCTCCATTGGTTTTTCCATGGCCTGATGTCAAGATTTGTTGCCCTTGATCGAATTGTAATCGAGTCCGCGAACGCACAACGTCGAGACCTCGCCCGTCCGCTTGTCCGAGCTGATCCATTGTGCTGCGTTTATTTCGAATTTTGTTCTAGCGAACCCTTAGCTTCAGCGAGATGTTCATCCACGGTGACTCACGGTTCCTCGTCCGCTTCACCGAGCCTTACACTTCGCCCAGCCGTTCGTCGCTTCACCGCAAGCCTTGTCGAAAGCTTGCCTTGACGAGAGCTCGCATTAGCCTTCGCCTTTACCGAGGCCTCACTGCTGAGCTAGTTCTTCTCGGTTTTGGGTAGCTCCTTCTCTAGCCTTGTTGTGTTTAGTCGATTCAGTTTCTGAGCTGTTTAGATAGCAGTATTTAATTCGTGCATGTTATTTGTTAATTGATAAGTTCGTTGGTTCTGCTGCTCAATGGGCACTTTTTATTTGTTTGATTGTTCTAATTGTTTCCAGGTAAGGATTTCTTACCGGGGTTATGTGGGCCCTGTAAAATATTCATTGATTGCGTTCTCGTTTGCCTATTTACTGTTTACGAGCATGTTAGTGGATAGGATTGTATGTTGTTCCGTTCTGCTAGCATGTATTGTTTCTGTTTTCACATGTTAGTGCCATGCTAGGTTTGTTCTTCCAGCATGCTTTGATTTCTGTTTAAGCTCATAGTACCATGCTAGGGTTATATGTTGTTAAGCATGTTTGACTGTTAGGAAATAGGGTTGAATAATCTTAGATAGAACTTGTTAGGTTGTCATCATTCAGAGGCTGAGAGTGGACCAACGTATGTGTCCCCACCAGTAGGGCTGTAAGGACAGATTCCTTACCTCCAGCAGTCGGGTGTGGAGTAGCTACCACACCGGCATAAGCCTAGTATGTAGCCTGCTAGAGTGGAACCCTACCAATGGTGATGAAAGCCTGCCTTGGGCGGTTCTTAGCTTCAGGCGTCAGTGGTATTCAGGTTGCTATAGTTGAGTGTCGAGGGCCTCGCACTACTGTAGATTAGTGACACCACTTCTGAGTCTTTAGACATGCGTACCTAGACCGACGTAGTTTGTCCCTAAGCCCCCATATTTACGCAGTTTGCAGTAGCATGCGGTGTGCGCGCACACACATTAGGCGTCTGGAGGAGAGCTCCCTCGGGGTAATGTTTGTGAGTACATCATTTCCTTTCCGAGTTTAGAGCTAGACATCGGGTACTCTCCCAGATATCACAAGACCAGTTTGAAGAGCTGGTCTGGACCAGCTTTTGAGTTGGTCACTTTGCCGAGAGTATGAGACCTTCGAGGATATCTATTTGGGATCAGCTTTTAAGTTGGTCATTTGGCCGAGGGTAAGAGACCTTCGAGGATATCTGTTTGGGATCAGTTATTGAGCTGATCACTAGGCCG
>JBBMKA010050319.1:0-19499 GCA_037833695.1 Sechiopsis laciniata
GTGTGGACCCTGCGAAACTTCTTTGATTGCATTCTTGTTTGCTAGTTTTACTGTTACGAGCATGTTTAGTGGATAGGGACTTTTGTGCTGATTTGTTTCTGCTAGCATGTTTACTTCTGCTTTCACATGTTAGTGCCATGCTAGGTTTGTTCTTCCAGCATGCTTGATTTCTTGCTTTTAAGCTCGTAGTACCATGCTAGGGTCTATTTGTTGTTGATCACGTTTGATTGTTAAGAAACAAGGTTTGTGAATCTTAGATAGAACTTGTTAGGTTGTCATCATCCAAAGGCTGAGAGTGGACCAACGTACATGTCTCCATCGGTCAGACTGTAAGGACGGATCTCTTACCCCCGGCAGCCGGGTGTGGAATAGCTAACACACCGACATAAGCCTAGTTTGTGCCTGCTAGAGTGGAACCCTGCCAACGGTGTAAGCCTGCATTGGCCGGTTCTTAGCTTTAGGCATCGGTGGTATTCAGGCTGCTACAGTCGAGTGCCGAGGATCTGGCACTACTGTAGATCAGTGACACCGCTTCCGAGTCTTTAGGCATGCGTACCTGGACTGGCGTAGTTTGTCCCTAGGCCTCCACATTTACGCAGTTTGCAACAGCATGCAGTGTGCGCGCACACGCGTTAGGCATCGGACAGAGAGCTCCCTCGGGCTAATGTTCATGAGTACACCACTTCCTTTCCGAGTCTAGAGCCAGACACCAGGTACTCTCCCGGATGTCCCAAGACTAGTTTGAAGTGTTGAGTGGTCACTTAGGCCGAAGGTAAGAAACCTTCGAGGATATCTATTTTAGGATCAGCTTTTGAGTTGGTCAGTTGGCTGAGGGTATGAGACCCTCGAGGATATCTGTTCAGGATCAGTTACTGAGCTGATCACTAGGCCGGAAGTTAGAGACTTCTGATGACCTAGGAGATTGTATTGACATCTCATTCCAGGGTTCTGTGTTGGTAACTATTTGCTTGTATACTTGGATGCTAGATGATGCGTTGTTTCATACTGTACCCCAGTTGGCAATTCTTACTGAATGCCTTTGTACTCACTCTTATTTTCTGTGGTTTTTCCACCAGGTAACTTAAGACAGCACCAGGACGGCTAGCGGAGGAGCTGTATGATCATGGGAGCTGCCGGCGTCACACTGTTTATGTTTATGTTTTATTTATTTTGATTCAGCATGTAGTCGGGCACGGAGTCTGTAGGTTTTGCATATGGAACCTGATGATGTTATTTGAACGTTTTTTGTATCTGTTAGTTTTAAATTTAACTTTGGCCAGGGATATTTTAAATGTTTACAAACAGATTCCATGGGTTTAAAATGATTCTTTTATGCTAGTTATATTTGTTTAAATATTTTTATTATCTTTTATGCATGCATGCTGAGTAAGGACCAGGTTTAGGACCATTTTTGGGTCGGGTCCTTACAGAGGCACTCCCCATAGAAGAGAACATTCCTTCCAACTCTTCTAGTGAACCACCAGTTGACAAAAATTCAACAGACGGTGAATTTTTCGCTAACACTCTAGAAGTGACACAAGGAAATGTGTTCGCAAGGGAGAAAGAGGTTTCCCATGATGAAGTGAGGGACCAATCAAAACATGATTTGGACGTCATGTTAGAGGAAGGAATGAATATAGTTTTGAGGGATGAAGATTTATTGCATGAGGATGCAGCAAATGAACCTCGGGTTGAACTGTTGGTAGAAGAAATTAGAGTCAATATCGCTGAAGATAGAACAGTGAAGGGGAATAAGCAGCCATTTACAAAGGAGGATGCTCGAATGTTGGCCAAAAATCGTGAAAACATTAAACATAACCGAGAAAAAATTCGATCTAAACAAGAATTGGCTGAATAAGGTTTTGAAGAAAGCTTCGCGAAGTATCCACCAATAGTTAGGCATGAAATTAAGCAGCGAAGTTGGGAAGAATTATGTGTTCCTTGGGAAGAAGCAAGAATTGAATGGGCAATTGAATTCTTCGTCAGCATCATCGATCGCGACACTCACATATCATTTGTGCAAGGTAAGAAAATCGATTGGAGTTCATCTGCTTGGAATAAACTGTTGGAGCTACCTGACGAAGAGTTTGACTACGACATCCTAATCCAAACGTGCACCCAAGAAGATCTGGATGACTGCATCAAAAAAATCAAAAGCGAGGGATCGAAATGAGATGTTAAGTTGAAGTCAGTAAAATTCTTGGCATCTGATTTTAGTGTGGAGGCAAAGTTTTGGGCGACTTTCATCAAATTAAGTTTGATGCCAACGACGCTGGCTCCACATTGACTGAAGATCACGCTTTGTTGATCTACTGTATTATGGTGGGACATTTAATTAATGTTGGCCTCATAATCGAGGAAGAAATTTATTTATGGGTTGGAGGCGAAAAGAAAGCGAGTCGGGTAATTTTTCCCCATTCCATTTCACCTTTATGTGTGCACCAAGGTCTTAAGCGAAGACCTAGTAACGAAAAGTTGATTAGACATAAACCAATCCTACCACAACTTAGAACAATTCCTTGATAAGCGTGCAATAGCGAAAAAGGACCAGCTACAACTAACTCCATCCCTTTGAATCTCGAAGAAGTGATGAAGACAACAGATGATTTTGGCCAAACAATAAGACTCGAAGGCTCGTCAAATAGCCTTCTACAAATACTTTTTTGTTTGCGACAAAACCATCCAAGTTTTCTTCTACGTAATAGAAAATGGGCTTCATCTACCCGCGTTCCCAAATTGGGTGTTAGACCGGCAAACATTAGGAGACGAAAGTGATTAAATGTTAAATTTCTTTTTGTTTACAATCTGTTGTTCCCTTATATTTCGCTTAATATCAATTCTATCTTCAATTCGATATTTGTATATAATTGACTGATCATTCTGTTCCAATTGTGTGATTCGCATGTTCATTTATCACACACTCACCTTGTCTTCATGTCATTAGTGTTAAAGTTCGATGTTAAGCGAATTATTATAATTCGAGCAGGTGAACAATTTTTTTTCCCAGTCAACATGCTTTATAAAATGTAGTGTTTCAATACGGTGATACACTGTTTACATTTTGAAGTGAACTATTATGAGTTGTTCTTATTCAATCTCCAAGATTTTTATAATTTTCACCCTCTTGTTCACGATTCCATAGCTAAAGGCCAAATTTGACTATGTATCTTTGCCTAACCTCTCTAAGAAAACTTTAAGTTTGGGGGTGTGTGCTTCATTGAAACAATGAAAGTCCAAGTTTGGGGGTGAGAGTACCTAGGCAACGAACCTCACAATCAAGTTTGCTAGTAACTATGAGTGTTTCAGCAAGCAAAAAGAAAAAAGAAATTGGCATAATAACAAATATGCTCTTCTGCTGAAAATGTTGAGAGGATATACAAGCCACCTAGAGGTACAAAAATCTGCCAAACACAAATCTTACTTAAAAAAGAATTGAGAAAAGAACTGAATCAAAGGGCTAGTAGCCCAAGTCTGAAACTTTTTCTCGTCTGTCACAAATAAAGGATTGAGAGTCCACAAACTGTAAAAGGAGAGTATTAGCTTCGGAAAAAGAAAGCCATTCTTTAGAGTGAGCGATGAGAGTTGGGCAAGCGATTCTTTGGTTTGAGTTAGCAAAAGGATTACGCAACCAAGATATAGAGGTTGTTAATTATGATTATTCGCGGAAGCGAATGAGAGTGCACTTTTATAATAGCTTCTAGATTTTTATAGTGCTAACAGCATGGCCTAATTATACAACATGTTGACTTCAAAATTTTACTGTAACATCTATTTACTTTGTTATGATTTCAGCTGACATAGGAGAATAACATATGCTGTAGTGAAGGTAAGTACTCTTATGAAATTAAAGAATCATTCTGGTATGTTAATTACTCGAGATGCGTAATAATTCAAGTTTGGGGGTGTGATAACTCTCAAGAATTGGGAGTTAGTTGACTAAGTATGTGTGCGTTAATGAAGCATACCGCTACGTTTTAAACCCAAACTAACAACATAGTTCGGTAAAAATGATCACAAAGGCAAAACAAGTAATCTTGCGATTTTCTGAGTAAGATGAAGGTCTTTAGATAGATTTAGCGAGAATATGAGTATTTTAATGTTTTTTTATTTTTAAAGATATATGTCGTTGAAGCGAAGCAAGGGAGGCGAACACGAATCAATAAGTAGTTGGGAAGCACCGTGGACGCGTGGCAAAATCCAAAGAGAAGTAGAAGCTGCATCGTAGCTATGAATACACGTCGTCGAGCAGAAAAAGTGGAACGAGGATAGATCGTGGAGAATATGTGTTGATTGCAGACTCAGTAACGAAGGCCTTTAAAAGAAAACCTGCACCGATAAGAAGAGATTTGGAGTTTGCATCACTACTCTTGTTATTTGGCACGCCTGGCTATACCGAAGACTTGTCGGAGCTCGGCTATCCACCCTTTTATAGCATTTAGTATTTCTTTACTTAGTATTTCGCTATTATGTACTTCTTTTGTTAAATTCAGTAGTTTATAGGATTTTATTGACTCTGTTTATTTAGTTTCTAATGGAAAGTTATTACTTCATCTCGCTGGTTTCATTTATGAGCATGAGTAGCTAAATTTCTTTTAGAAATAGTTAAGTTCATGTAGTTCGCTTGAGCATAAGAAGTAGAGAAAGCTAAGTTCAAATGCATGTAAGTTTGTTTGCTTATTGTTATTGAGAAATTGCAGTATGATCTGAGTGCGCTTCAAGAGGAGGAAATTAGGCGAAGATACATGTATACATTAGGTTTTGTTAAGTTAGCACTTACAATTCAACTTACTTAGAGATAAGGAGTACTAATGTGTTAGTTCAGGTATTAATGGAAATTGAGAGGTTGGAGAGAATTCACGCTACATTAATTCGAAGTTACTGTCTTACTGCATTGGCAATTTATATGACTCTTAACTATTTCTGATGATTAATTATTGCTTGTACCAATTTATATAATTCTTTGATATTTTTAACCCTTGTTTGGTAGCATAAACAAATAGATTTGAATTTCCCTGAGGAGACGATCTTTACTTATTAAAAATTTGCTATAATGAATTGTGTACACTTGCACATGCAGCAAAAAGGACTTCTATTTGCTTAACCCTTCACCAGCGTGAATGCGCAGAGAAAACCTACAATCACTTTTTAGACAACACTTAGCGAATTTGAAGAAGGTGTTAAAATGCTGTAAAGACATTTGTGCTTAACTGGGAAAAATGCCATGTCATGGTCATAAAAGGAATTGTCTTAGGACATAAAATTTTAAAGGCTGGAATGTAGGTTGATTGAGGGAAGATTGAAGCTATAGAAAAGTTGGAACCACAAAAAAATGTGAAAGAAGTGCGTAGTTTATTAGGCCACGCCAGTTTCTACAGACGTTTCATTAAGGATTTTTCAAAAATCGTAAAATCGATGTGCGAGCTTTTAGAAGCTGAAAGGCCCTTCAATTTTGACCAACTAGCTCGCACGCATTCGAGCAGCTAAAAAAGGCTCTGATTACTACTCCGATTATGATATCCCCTAACTAGAAGAAGCCTTTTGAGCTCATGTGTGATGCTAGCAACTACGCGATAGGAGCTATACTTGGACCAAAGGGAGAAAAACTTATCCATCCCATCTACTATGCCAGCAGAACTCTGAATGACTTGCAAATCAACTACACAACTACAAAAAAAAAAGCTTTTAGCGGTAATCTATGCGTCAGAGAAATTTTGTTTTTATTTAGTAGGATCGAAAGTGATAGTTTTTACTGACCATGCAGCAATAAAGTATCTTATGAGTAAAGCGAACGCTAAGCCAAGATTGATCAGATGGATTTTGCTACTGCAAGAATTAAACATTGAAATTTAGGACAAAAAGGGCTACGAGAACTTGTAGCAGATCATCTATCCAGACTGGAGAACAAACGAGCGAGTACAACCATGCTTGATATATCCAAGAAATTTTTAGATGAATAACTATTCGTGTTCAAGCTTATCTAGAAAAGGCATGTCTATCTAGCGAGCCATGTCATCCCAGCAAACTTAAATAGGCAACAAACTAAGCGGTTCTTTTATGAATCTCGCTTTTATTTCTGGGATGAACCGTTTTTATATAGACAATGTGCGAACAGAATGATACGCTGATGCGTAGAAGAAAATGAGATAAATGCAATATTGGAATCATGCCATGCATCGCCGTAGGGAGGACATTTTGGAGGAATGCGCAGCACAGCAAAATTTTTTCAATCTGGCTATTTCTTGCCAAGCATATTTAAGGATGCACATCATTACACGAAGACTTGCGATAGATGCCAAAGGAAAGAAAACATAAGAAAAAGGATGAAATGCAAATGACTTTGATTTTAGAGGTCAAATTATTCGATGTCTGGGAAATCGATTTCATGGGTCCATTCCCTTATTTGCACATAAATTTATATATCCTGGTTGCGGTTGATTACGTGTGAAAATGGGTAGAAGCGATTGCCACACCTTTTAACGATGCTAAGACGGTTATAAAGGTTCTTTAGAAGAATATCTTTACAACGTTTGGTACCCCGTGAGCACTTATCAGTGATGAAGAAATGCATTTCATAAATAAGGCAATGTCTCATGTGCTACAAAAGTACAATACCAAGCACCGCATTACAACTCCTTATCATCCGTAGACTAATGACCAAGCTGAAATATCTAACTGCGAGATTAAGAGTATTCTGGAGAAGGTTGTTAGACCTAATAGAAAAGACTGGTCTTTACGCTTAGACGATTCGCTTTGGGCTTATGCAGGGCATTTAAGATGCCGTTGAACATGTCACTTTACAGGATAGTGTATGGGAAAGCATGCCATTTGCTAAATGAATTAGAACACAAGGCTTTCTGGGCAATTAAAAAGCTAAACCTTGATCTTCAGAAAGCAGGTTCTGTTTGGTTGTTACAATTACTTGATCTAGAAGAGCATAGGCACTTTTCCTAAGAAAATGCAAAATTATACAAGGAAAAGACAAAAAAAATGGCATGATCATAAGCTGACTCCTCGAGTTTCCAAGGTAGGTCATCAAGTTTTGTTATTTAACTCTAGACTTCGTTTGTTCCCAGGTAAGCTCAGATCCAAGTGGTCTAGACCATTTCGCATCACACAGGTAAAACTAGGAGGAGCAACCTGGATTAAGAACAAAACAAATGGTAATGAATTCACACTCAATGGAAAGAGACTGAAGCATTACTGGAATGAAGATGTGCAGCACAAGATATCTTCATTCGCATTGACTGATGAATAAGCTCGCGAGTGTGCATGTGGAGCTAGAGCGTATCGGTAACTTTAATTTATACTCCCCGCATGCTAGTTTGAATACTTCCTACTTACTTACAAGAGAAGTTGTCTGGAGTTTTACTACTTATTTCTTTGATCTAGTTATTTTATTTTATTTTATTTTTTTATTTATAATTTTAATTTGTTAATCTCGGTAAATCCCTAATTACATTTGGTGGATTGGATGAACGGACGAAATCATGTGCGGCTAAGCACAATCATGTTGATCATTAATTACGGCCAGATATCAAATAATCAGATTGCAAGATCACTAATCCAATAGTGTATAGCAGTTGCATGGCCGCCCAAGTCTAATCGTCATATTGACACTTTGTGATGATTGCCGTCGTAATCATACCCTTCATTTCATCTTTAAATAAACCAAAATCCACCTTCATCGTAACCTCCTTAGCATTCATTTATCCCTTAATCCTCTTCTCAAATTTCAAACTACAAAAATTTTCACCATGGTGCAAAGACTCGCAACAAGCTACCAGAGATGGTGGCAATTGCAGATTGAAGGTCAAAGAGAAGTTGACCCCTCTCAGGCTCCCGAGCCAGTCGACGCTACACCTACACTTGTGGTCAATGTAGCCGAACAGTCGCAAGTAAGAAGACGAAGGTGCAGGAGAACGATTGTTTCACTAGCAAGATCGACAGAGCACAAGGAAGCCAAAGAATTCGAAGATGCGCCTAGAGAAGAAAGGGTTGTTAACTCAACACTGCGACTAGCAGTGAGGACTGATAGCCTTGAAACTTCAGGGTACATCAAAGGATTAACACCTTCAAAGGAAGAAAGGGACATGGAGGAGTTTGATAGGAAGATGGAAGAATTCCACCAAGCGCAAGAAGCCAAGCGCAGAGGAATAAGAAAGTCCCCATCGAGAAGGAAAAGCACCAATGGTAGAAGAGCATCCGGGTGGATGCAGAGGAGAAATGCCGTCACCGGAGGACCTGTTTCGACGCTGATTCAGAGATGAAGTAAATGCAAGCTATTATGAGTATCAAAGGACGAGGTTAACACTTTTAGGTAGAGAGCGTGATGAAGTGGAAATGATCATCCAGCACTTGATGGCCGAGTTCGTAGGAAAATCTGTGAACTTAGCAGTAGACATGGGTCTTTCGGCACACCCCCAGGTGTCTACTCGACCACCTAAGAATAGGAAGAAAAGCATGTATGAAAAGTTGGTGCGATGCCTTTGGTTGCTCACCAACAATTTAGGCGTGTTTATGGCGTATGTTAAAAAGTGCGACAGTGTGTTATTTGACGCACTAGCCCTCTTAAACCTGCGTATCCATAAGCCCATATTCTCGTAGTTCTAGGACATTGTTTCTTCCACCGACCCCGACAGTTTTGATTTGGAAGAAGATGAATAAAGAAAGTCTCTATCTATGCAACACTTTTTTTTTTTAGAATGTCTCTGCAACCCTTATTCTCTCTTCTTTATGTCTATTTCACTATAAAATTACTATAATTAGTCTTTCAATTTTTTTCCCTGCTTAATTTTATTACCTTGACCAATGCTGAGTTAGAATCTTGTTTTTAATACAGCACTTTCAAAACATTATCTTTAATGCGCTGGAATTTAATCTGCCCCGGGACATCATTTGTAGCTTCTTAATGAAATCACCTTAGAACAGATCCTTTTTAAATTTAGAGCGTAGTACAATTCCATGGGAGGAAACTGATTAGCTCGCAGCATAGATTTTGAAAACCTTAGATTCAATTAAGTTTGGGGGAACTTTGCATCACCTTCATTGGGGACAGTGAAAACTTTAAGTTTGGGGGTGAGGGCAAGCCATAGAGTGTTATGCGAATGATATACAAATGCGTATTTGTTTGCCAAAAAAAAAATCAAGACATTCTAGGTAAAAAATCAAGTAATCTGCTGACCATGCTAAGGATTTAAAAATAGCGGCCATGCAGAAAAAATTTACCCAAAGGGGACCCGAATAAATAAGCCCTGGACAGAATGTTTTGACCAAACTTAAATGATCAAAAAGGGGTTTGATTGAAGTGTATTAGAGTAGAAGTTTTCCAAGCTAGGAGTTGTGCGACAGGCTAAGAGCAATAAGGAGAAGGACTGAGATGAGATTGAAAGGACTTTGGTGAAGAATGAATTGGGATGATTAAGCATTGGGTATTAAGGCAATTGTACCGAAATAATATTTTTTGTAAACAAGAGGAAAAACTCAGCATTATGATTAGCAGTTATTACACCTACATTAGTATAGCTCGAGATGAGCGATAATTCAAGTTTGGGGGTTTGATGACTCTCAAATAGAGTCAGAATTCAGGATAATTTTGGATTATTGTATGTGATTGTTATATAAGATTCAATGCAAGCAAGGTAAAATTAAAGAAAAAAGGTGTAGTTTGTTAATGCTTACGCATTAGAGGAATAAATTGCGAGATATGATTTATAACGCTTAAATTGAAGGAATTAGCACACTTAGCGCCCATTTAGCAAGGCTTATGCTGATTAACTATTTTTGCAGGAAATTGTGTTTGTGAAGCAGTGCAAAGTTAAGATTTGAGGCGCATAATTACGAGCAAGTCATGCTCGAGAGAAAGAAATGCCAAAGCACTACAAGCACAAATAAGGAAAGAATCAAATAGAAGCAAGAAGTTGCTAACCAGACACTACGAGACAGATTGCAGAAATTAAGAGATTCTAACCTTAGACAAATGAAAACACAATTGGCAAGTTTAAACTAGGAAAGATGTCGTGTCGATTGATTCGTGCCTATTCTGAAATATTCCGAGAGTTGACAAAGAAGCTTATATAAGGCGATCCTTGTAATAGGAAGAGGGAGGGAGAGTCTGGAGATTAGAAATCGAGAGTTATTGTTTTTCTTTATTTTCTTTAATATCAATTTCATAATGTTTTTCATTTCCTATTCGTCGTTCTTTTTTTGTATAATGAACTAATTTTCTTAAGGCAACGCTAGGAAAAAGTGGAGTAGTTGTAGCATGTATTAAGAAGAAATAGGAAGGTTTAACTGATGCATGTTAACTAGGAGCAAATCTCAACAGTAAGTGTTGACCGGCCATCCACACGAACTAATAGGTTGTAAATCGGAAGATGAAATAACCTAAGTCTAGTTGCATGTTTAGTAGGTTAGAATTAAGTTTTTAATTCTTTGAATCGGAGTTTAGGAATAAACACGTAACTATTGCATATGTAACACCATGTTATCATTACATTAAGTTGCGATGGAAGTTGGACTTGATACAAACGGACGGGAAAGCGAAAGTTTGTAAGGCATAGTATGTTAGTTATTCCTTACCACATGTTTCTTCGGAGCGCATTGTTATTGCTTTCCATGAGTATCTTAGTTTAGCCTTATCTCTCTCAATCCATTTTACTACTGTTAAGTTTTCTTTCTACTATTCAAACCAAACTATCACAACATCTGTGCTTTTATTTCTCTTAAATTCTAAACATCTCCTTGGATAAATCACAGTCCCTATAGAGATCAATAATTTACTTATTACTTACTGTAGATCGCGTATACTTGCGCGAGTGTGTGACTATTGTACACGAGGCAACTCAGTTTCTACAGTCAACTGGCGATCCAAGTGCTAATATATTTATACAATAATTAATTTAGAGTTAAACTTATCGTTAAGTATGCCTCGTGTGCAAGTATACGCGGTCGAACTGCAGTAAGTAACAAGTATATAATTTTATCAATCCCACAGAGATTGATGTCCAGAGTTAATATTGATCAGGTGAGAGTTGTACAGAAAAGTAAATGTGTGGGTTGAAGATGGTTGTTGTTTTTTTTCTTGATGCTAATAATAAAATGATGCAAATGCAGATAATAATAAATATGAATGCAATGAGTAGTGATAAAATAGAGAGTTGTAGAAAATGTTAAGAGCGCGGAACTAGATATTGAGTCTCTCGCTTCCCTTTACCAAAAAGTACTTCTGCATTTAATGATTTAAGGCAGAGCCAGCTTTCGCTGTAAACTCCGTACTCAACTCGGGGCAACGCAAGTAATAGTGAGGTTATTCCTAACTCTCTAAATGATGCAAAGACTTTCCTTCAACCTATTGTAATATATTGGGTCATCATGCAGTTCCTTCTTCCGAACTTACCACAAGTTGTATAAGTGGGTAGCTAATCGACGCATATATATAAAATAGTTAATGCAGTTTACTTGGTCAACAAGTTTAGGTAAGCTGAAAAATCCTCAATAATGCAGAATCTCTTGATTTTCGCTGAAATTTATTTGATTGACGCCAACTTAATTGTTTGATTGATTCTCTGTTATATTCTTGCTGGTGTGATTCTTCGAACGTGACTGCCTTGTGAACGCGTGAGTTTTCTGTGTGTGTCACCATTCGCATTGCCTTATCCTTTCAGCACAAATGTTTAGCATTCCCTTATTAAATAACCTTTTTAGCGCACAATCATACTTAATCTGCGAACTGCGCTTATGATACTACTTTATGAATGCATGCTGATTTTCATGTTTTATATTCGCAATTTCCTATTAATGCTCATTTATTTTCCTTAATCCCAAGAATAATGCAAACTTTTGCAGCCTAAAATATGCTCTATTTGAGGGTAATCAATCCGCCAAACTTAAATCATTGCTTGTCCCAAGTAATACATAACTACCAATTAGCTTATCCTAATCAGCTTTTCCTTTTTGCGAGCATAAAACCAGCAGGTCTTATAGCATATCATTTTATTAGCATCAAACTTCCTTCTCTTTTTAGTTTTCAAACTTTCCCAAAGATTCAAGTTTTGCCTTAAAATCTTCTTTATCATGACCGACAGATTGTTCCTCATTGTAATCATTTCTCATTACTCAATCTATTGTACGCAATCACTTCTAGTCTAAGTTTACCCAACATATTCTTTCAAGACTTTCTAGGCCCTTATATCCTTCGAGGATTCTTGCTATGCTTTTCACATTCCTCTCAGGTTGCACTCATATCTATAGTTTCATAGTTCTTAAGATGTCTTGTTTGAGCATAAAACAAGTCACCTGAGTAGCAGAATTTAAGCTTGCACTTTCCATAGACAGTCGAATACTTAAGGAGTCCTAAGGCTTAATCGTGCTTCTTTTGTATTTTATTTTGCCCAGAATATGCTGATCTTTATTTTATAAGTTTTTTTTTAATGCTACTTCGATCATTCTTTCTTTTCAGCATTCACTCCTCGAGCTGCCCTCACCCCCAAACTTAATGTCTTCATTGTCCCAATGAAGGTGAGGCTTAGTTCCCCCAAACTTAGCTATTACTGTGATTGTAGTACTTTATCTCAAGCTCCAAGACTTTCTTGCAAATTTTTGGTTCTTTCTGTCTTTCATGATAAGGATTATTCTAATTCTAGGTTTGGATCAAAGGGAACTTAAGAATTCATCTAATTGAAAGTGCTTTTTCTGCTAAACTTAGTTTTGCAATAATAATACTACCTTAAGTTTTCAAAGGGAAATTGCTAATTTATTAGATAATCATAAAGGAAATAGAACAAAATTGCAACGTAAATGCATGTTCCTATCAAATTAAAATTGTGACTAAAAATGAAATTCATGCGAAAATAAATAAATGTGTTAAAAGAAAATAAGAGAGCGGGACTTCCATCTAAGTTTTGGCATTGCCGCTGCGATTGCTTTGTTCCGAATTGAGTATATGTTTTAGAAATTCAGGCCATTCGGAGTGCTCTTCCATTCCTACCATGTGGATCATGAAAAGCTCGCCACGCTCCTCTTCATATGTCAAATATTTTTATGTAATTGTGTAGATCTTATCTAATCTTTCTGCTAACATGGCTACAGTCACCGTGTCTCCATTTCTTTCCACAGCTTCATTGTTCCTTGTTGGAAATATTCTAATGATCTTATCACCATGCTACGGCCTGATGCTCTAATCAACGCATAATTGCGTAATTGTAAATAGGTAGCACATGTAGTCCTTTATGTTATCCACACAACGCCGAACTTGCACCTCAAGAATCTTTCCTAAGTTGATATGCGCTCCAACCTTAATTGCGAACAACAGCATTGCTTGCTCTCTTCTTATTAGTGCCTTGTTAGTTGAAGGCATTATTGATGTTCTGATCAGCTTCAACCAATCCTAAAGATCTTCTAAAATCATGAATGCTTGGATTGATGTCCGATCGTTCCATTCAACTTCCACTGTTCCTATTAATGCAAAACTTTCTTGCATTTGTTCATTGGTGGGAGAGTTAATCAATTGTTGACATAATGTTCCAGGAACATTAGATGATGCTAGTGCGTTGTTCCACGCGACTGCTTGACAATCAATTAGTTGACCATCTACTCATAAAAACAGTGGCCTTTCTTTGTTCAAGTTCGCATAAAATTATCGCACCCACTCCATTCTTGCGTTCAAAACAGGGGATGAAATACTTCTTCCATCTTAACTGTACAATCTTTATAATTGTTCCCTCAGAGACTCCCTTCAAGCATACTTCGTGCTTAAATCCTTTTCTTTTTAGTGAGATGAATTTGTCTTCCACCTTGATTGATGCAAAAGTTGCACCTCTTCGGATTCTAATCTTGATGCATGGCTGATATTGTAGAACTTCTGGCAACATCCTTGTCTTCATAGACCGAATTCTAACATTACAAAACCTTGGGTGTTGCTGTTCCCTTTCATTAAACACCTCATCCTCTTTAGGGTAGTTCTCGTCCTCATCCTCGCATGGCATACCTTCTTCTGGATCCTCTTCTATGGATTCTTTGTTGTCCTTCTTAGCTTCTATCTTGATAATCTGTTTCTCTCCTTGGGTTGTCCCATGCTGAGGATAATCCTCCGTGAATCTGTCCGTTAGTACCAGCTGATCTTAACTTTGGGCTTCTTCATCGCTATCTACAAGGACATAAGAGGTCAAGACCTTCTTCCTTCCTTTTATTTTCCTAAAGAGCTTACCGCTCCCGGTTTGCCATCGATGTGAACTATCCCCGATCTCAAGTTCTTGCTCATCAGCTGATAGCTTCTTGATCCTATGCACTGGAGGCGTTGAATCTCTAACCGTTAACGTTCATCAACCATTTTACCCTTGGTATTCTTGCTACAGATTTTTTGATAGGGAGTCATTGTAAGGGTTAGCGTTTGTAGTTTCTTACGATGAGAGCTCAAAACTTGGTGATCAACTCTTCCTCTCACAGGGTTTATATAAGCTTTTGAAAGATTTCAGAAATCCATGTGCAAGGAAAGAGATAATCACAAAAAGAAAAATTTAAATTCTGCAGCAATATTTTCCAAAATCGAATTGATTCCTTCTAAAACTAATGAAATTTAAATTGCAAGGAAATAATATTAAATACGAGAACACTTGCATATATGGAAATACTTCCTTATTCCAAAGATTGCAGTAAAATTGTGCACAAAGTTAGAAATACTGGAATTTTGCATTTCAAGAATGCTACTGTGCAAGATCTAGGCGGAACCTTATGCTAATTCCGTCTGGTACAGTTTTCCTCTCTTTGGCCATTTATATATCCTAGGAGCTATGCCATCTTTAATAGCCTTCTCCTGCCTTTCTTCATAATGCGTCTTTATGTATGGTTGTCCTACCCTTATCAGCATTGATAGGATATGATGTATCAATTTATAGCTCAGTTGAATTGCCCAAGTGTCGCTTTTTCGACTAATCAATTCCTGCGATGGTTGTGATTCTGGTAGCATAAAAACTCAGGTACCATTGCTAGTAACCCGTGGCTTTGCACGCAAACATTATTCTTCTGCCAAATGGTTGATTCTACGTCTCTCCTATCGGTTTGATGCAGAATCTTGATACTTATGGCTATCATTACTTACTATGTTGATTTGTTGAAGATATTCATCCTCATTGTGGCTTTCATCACTTATGTTTTGCTTAGTGTCAACTTTGGATCTTTCTTTTGCTTTCACAACTTCTTCCATGGCTTCAGCTTCCAGGGCTACAAACTTTGCCCAAGCCTCCTGCTGCTGCTGATATCACATCTTTTGTAATATGTCCTCTTTTTTTTGCCTTAATCTCATCTTCCAGGGCAACGACCTTTGCCCAAGCTTCCGCTTGTTGCTGAAAACGTCTCCTTTGTTCCCTCTCTACTTCTTCTACGTGCCTTAGAGCTTTGGCTTCTTCTTCTCGTTTTAACATGGCTAGCCAGAAATCTTCCCATGAAAGTTTAAAATCCTCAAAAAATTTAATGGCAGATACCACATTGAGTAAGTCGGCCCTCAGATATGTATCTTCTTTGTTTGTGTTAAAGGCTTCACTTTTCTCTATGTTTGCTTCTAGAGATGGTTTGTGCTCATGATTGGGCCGATGAGGTTCTAGTATTATACCATTGTCCCTCATCCATTTCTTGCGTCATAGCTACTCTATGTCCTCAGGAAATTGCTCATAATTGTATAGTGGTCCCCTAGG
Organism: Sechiopsis laciniata; assembly: GCA_037833695.1. Taxonomy (NCBI): domain Eukaryota; kingdom Viridiplantae; phylum Streptophyta; class Magnoliopsida; order Cucurbitales; family Cucurbitaceae; genus Sechiopsis; species Sechiopsis laciniata. The sequence goes on from JBBMKA010050319.1 coordinate 15,687, forward strand.
TTCATGACTCTTAGTTTCCCATGTATGGCTCATGTTGCTGCGATCTCCTTATAGACCGGATTGGTGCTGAAAGATACTGCTATGACTCTCCCTAAACTGCGACTGTTGTTCCTAGTTAGGATGCGTTGAATAGAAATTTGTTGTGTATGTCTCTTCTGCATAGCCTTGTTGCTGAATAAAATGTGTGTATTGCGGGGTTACAGTGTTGCTCCATTGTTGATTTGCAAAGTGATTGAATCCCATCTTTGACGCTCATGCTTGTGGTGATGTGATTGGGTCTTCTTTCCCTGTTGGTTAAATTGCCTTGAATCTAGGTTACTCTGAAATACAAGTATTCAACCTTTTTAGCAATAAAAACTACTCTTTACATAATAATATAAATTCTAAATAATCAATCCCCAACAACGGTGTCAAAAATTGACTCGCGATCTGGGTGCTAATATATATGTATAATAATTAATTTAGAGTGAAACTTATCACTAAGTAAGCCTCGGAATCGCTTACGCTCAAGTATACGCGGTCAAACTGCAGTAAGTAATAGGTACATAATTTTATCGATCCCACAGAGATTGATGTCTAGAGTTAATATTGATCAACCGAGAGTTGTGCAGAAAAGTAAATGCATGGGTTGAAGATGGTTGTTGTTTTTGTTCTTGATGCTAATAATAAAATGATGCAAATGCAGACAGTAATAAATATGAATGCAATGAGTAGTGATAAAATAGAGAGTTGTAGAAAATGTTAAGAGCACAGAACTAGTTTTTGAGTCTCTCACTTCCCTCTACCAAAAAGTACTTCCGCACTTAATGATTTACGGCAGAGCCAGCTTCTGCTATGAACTCCATACTCAACTCGGGGCAATGCAAGCAATAGTGAGGTTATTCCTAACTCCCTAAATGATGCAAAGACTTGCCTTCAACCTATTGTAGCCATCATGCAGTTCCTTCTTCCAAACTCATCACAAGTTATATACATGGGTAGCTAATCGCCGCACATATATAAAATAGTAATTGCAGCAGTGTAAAACTCTCTAACCTACGTTCCTAACATGCTTCTACTCGGGACTATTCATTCAAGACTCCTATAACGCAGCATAGCAATAAACACAAATAAGAAGTTTAAATAAAACTATTTTATTACGACTACTAAATGTTCAAAACTATAGCTACTCCTAGAAAAACTATAAAATGGAATTGGTGAGAGTGTGAAGTGTGCAGTCCCCTTGTCATCGGCTCCTACGAACACCACCAATTGCTTCTCACATCGATTGACTTCTAGCCATCCGACCAGCTCACTTAACCTTGACTTCCTTCTTAAAATTTATAGAGTTAATTACTTGGTCAACAAGCCTAGGTGAGCTAGAAAATCCTCATTAATGCAGGATCTCTTGATTTCTGCTAGAATTTATTTGATTGATGCTAACTTAATTGCTTGCTTGATTCTCTGTTATTTTCTTATTGGTGTGATTCTTCAAACGCGATCGCCTTGTTAACGCTTGAGTCTTCTGTGTTGTCTCCATTCACATTGCTTTGTCCATCCAGCATAAGTGTTCAGCATTCCCTACATTAAATTACCTTTTTAGCGCAAAATCTTACGTAATTCGTGAACTACGCTTGTGATGCTACTTTATGAATGCATGCTGATTTTCATGTTTTATATTCGCAATTTCCTATTAACGCTCATTTATTTCCCTTAATCCTAAGAATAATGCAAACTATTGCAACCTAAAATATGCTCTATTTGAGAGCTATCAGTTTGGTTGAGTAATTAATTAACTTAGAATATATTCTGTTTAGGTGTAAGTTGTTCGTGGTTGATCTGCAGCTCAAGAAGCATTAAATTGTCTGTTATGTATTGCTTTTCTTGTAAGGATTCCTTATCGTGGGTTGTGTAGACCCTGCGTAAACATTTATTGATAGTGTTCTATGCTTGCTTGTTTTACTTTACTATGAGCATGTGTTAGTGGATAGGATTGATGTGGTGATCTGGCTGTACTGTTGGCATGTGTTTGATTCCATGTATTATGTTATTAGTACCATGCTAGGGTTGTATGTCTTGGATACTAAGCATGTTGGTGATATATTAGGAATCGGGCCTTTTGAAATCTTAGAATGTCTTACAGTTAGGTTGTCATCATCTAGAGGCTGAGGGTGGACATAACGTATGTTATCCCCATAGGTCAGGATTAGTGAGGATCGATTCCTACCCCCGACAGTCGGGTTGTGGTGTAGCACACAACCCCGATGAAGCTGAGTTTATGGCCTACTAGAGCAGAATCCTTTCCTTAGTGTAAGCCTACTTCGAGACTATCCGCAGCTTCAGATGTAGGTGTGAACAGGCTGCCACAGTTGGGTACCGAGGGCCTCCCACTAGCTATGGATTAGTTGACACCATTCTGTTTAGTTAGGCATGTGGATCTTAACCTGTGTGATTTGTGCAAGCCTACAGTTATCCAGGTTTGTAGCAGCATGCAGTGTGCACTCACACGCATTAGATGCGGAGAGGACGACTCCCTCGGGCTAATGTTGTCATTACGCCTTTCTGTTCAATCTAGAGCCAAACACTAGGTACTCTCTCAGGTGTTTAGAATCAACATAACGAGCTGATCACTAGCCGAGGGTTAGAGCCTCTTGAGGTTTGGGATTTATGTTGATAAATCATTCTAAGATCTGTTAGTTAACTGTATTAAATGTATGTTTGGATGCTAGAGGATGTAATGTAAGCGTACTGTACCCCAGCTGGAAATTCTTATTGAGTACCTTTGTACTCACCCTTATTCTGTGGTTTTTCCACCAGGTAACTTGGGGCAGCACAGGGATGGCTAGAGGAGGAGCTAACTGATTATGGGAGTCCGCTGCAGTCATTTTATTTATTCTTTCATTCATTATTTGATTCAGCATGACAGATAGGATTATGATTTTATTATTTCAATTTCTTGAATAATTTCTTGCCAGAGGCTCGAACTCATTTTAATTATTTCTGTTAAACGTTTATGCTTTTGAAATTAGAGGATTTTTGTTTTTGGTTTCTTGTTATAACTGTTTGAAATCATGCATGCTGAGTAAGAACCGGGTCTACGGCTGTTTTAGAAGTCAGGTTTTTATAGTCCTAGCTTCCCATATATGACTCATGTTGCTACGATCTTCTAAGAGACCAAATTGATGCTGGATGATATCGCCATGTCTTCCCTCAAACTATGACTGATGTTCATAGTTAGAATATGCTGAATAGAAGTTTGTTGTATATGTCTCATCCGGATAGCCTTTATTGCTGAAAAAACATGTTTGTTGTCGGTTTACAGTGATGTTCCATTTCTGATTTGCAAAGTGATAGAATGCCATCTTTGACGCTCGTGCTTGTGGTAATGCGATTGGCACTTCTTTCCCTGTTGGTTGTTTTGTCTTGAATCTTGGTTCCCCTAAAATACAAGTGTTCAACCTTTTTAGCAATAAAAACTACTCTCGAATTAAAACTCTAATTCTAAACAATCAATTCTCGGTAACGGTGCCAAAAACTTGGTGAACGATATTCGATGTAGTATAAATAATCTAATAATTCATTCTAAGTGTGAAACTGTAAGGACCCTACCCAAAAAGTGGTCCTAAACCTAGTCCTTACTCAGCATGCATGGAATTAAAATAAGTTAAAGTAAAAACATACAAAACATGCCATTGCATAACTCAAAACATTTCATTAAAATATATAATGTACTGGCAAGAATTTAAAACCAACATTATAAAACAGTTCCAAAACATAAAGTATAGAGTTTCCTATGGACTCCATGTCCAACTACATGTTGAATCAAAAGTAAAC